>CM053031.1:122270355-122497855 GCA_028564925.1 Lithobates sylvaticus
TGGTGAAAACCAGTAGCAACATTAGAACCGGTCCTCCAATACAACTCGTGCTATCGCCCCATTGGCATAGGGGATCCACCTCCTGTTCCCCGCTGTACCCGGAACGTGACAGTGGGAATGCCCCAGAATACGCCCTTTCTGGAAAAAATTATTAAATTTAATCGATAAGCTTGTGGGAAAATAAAATACTTTGAAATTAAAAAAATTAAAAATAATAATCTTGACCTAGGAGGACGAGGTCCATATGAAGTAGGAGGTTGAGGTGGCGGTAGATGTGGCGGTGTAGGTGGAAGCGGCGGTGGAGGAGGACGAGGTAGCCAACACTGTTTTTTGTTTTTAATGAATTTTTCTTTTTAAATTAGGGTACACCCCAAAAGAGTGAGAAAGATCAAAAATACAACAATGGCTGGGTAAGGCCGGTGATGTGGCGAATTCTGTCCCCCGTCGGATAGTGTGCGCCCTGTACTGCGCTTGCGCAGTACGTAGGACAAGGGGATTCCGAAAATCCTTGAAGACGAACGGCACCTGCGCGGTGAGTCCAGGTTCAAGCCCCACCATCCAAGGTTCAAGCCGAGCGAAGCGTGGGCGTGCCCGAAGCGAGGCGAGCGAAGCGAGGCGAGCGAAGCGAGCCCGCAAAGGGGCCCTGTTACCGTATGTCCACTTGGATGGTGGGGCTTGAACCTGCACTCACGGCGCAGGCGCCGGTCATCTATGGAGATTTTTGGAATCTCCTTGTCCTCTGTACTGCGCAAGCACTGTGCCTGCGCAGTACGATGGCCGGACAGTTTTTGTCAGAACACCGGTATACATGTCTATTCTGCACAAGGTACGGACAAGTCCTGTGGGATCCATGCCTGGTTCATTTTAATGAACGTGAGCTTGTCCACATTGGCTCTGGACAGGCGGCTGCGCTTGTCTGTGATAACGCCCCCTGCCGTGCTAAATACACGTTCAGATAATACACTGGCTGCAGGGCAGGCCAGCACCTCCAAGGCATAAAGGGCTAGCTCAGGCCATGTGCCCAATTTGGAGACCCAGAAGTTGAAGGGGGCAGACCGTCATTCAGTACTTGTAGGCGTGTGCACACATACTGCTCCACCATGTTGGTGAAATGCTGCCTCCTGCTAAGACGTTCCATCTCAGCTGGTTGTTGTGGCGTGCTGACAAAGCTTTTCCACATTTCGGCCATGCTAACCCTGCCTTCTGAGGTGCTGGCGGTGCCCCGGCTGCGTTGGCGACCTCATCCTCCTCCTCTGCCTTCGCCTTGTGCTTCCACCATACCCCCACTGTCAGGTGGGAATGCCACCAGCAGCGCTTCTACCAGCGTGCGCTTGTACTCGGGCACCTTACGATCACGCTTCAGTGAGGGAATTAAGGACGACCCAATCTACTATCGCCTGTACTTGTCCTTGCCTCAACATTTGTACAGCCGCATTAGGCTTGACCAAATACCGCTGCAGGTTCTGTTGCCTACTCTTACCTGAGGAAGGTGTTTCACTTGTGCATGTAGCTGGCACAGATCGACCATGTCCTCTCCCTGAACAGGAGCTCCACCAGCAGCACCACGACCGAAGCTACGTCCCTTCTTTGACGTTCTCCTCATTTTTCTCAAATTTAGGATCTTGCCCTAAATGGGTGTTTTTAGAATAGCAGAATAGACCAACAGTATCTAAAGGGTGTATGTCACATGTACAGATATGCATAAAATGCCATTCCAAAAAATTTTTTTTGCCCTAAAGTCTTTTTTTTTTTGAATAGCAGAATAGAAGAACACTATCTAAATTGTGTATCTCACACCTACAGATGTGCAGAAAACACTGCAAAATAGTTTTTTTGCCCCAAATGGGTGTTTTTTGAATAGCAGAATAGACCAACAGTATCTAAAGGGTGTATGTCACACGTACAGATATGCAGAAAATGCTATTCAAAATTTTTTTTTTATGGTCCTAAATTTTTTTAGCAGAATAGAAGAACACTATCTAAATTGTGTATCTCACACCTACAGATATGCAGAAAACACTGCAAAATATTATTTTTTGCCCTAAATGGGTGTTTTTGGAATAGCAGAATAGACCAACAGTATCTAAAGGATGTATGTCAAACGTACAGATATGCAGAAAATGCTATTCCAAAAAAAATTTTTGCCCTAAATTATAATTTTTTTGAATAGCAGAAATGACCAACAGTATCTAAAGGGTGTATCTCACAGTAACATATGCAGTGCTGGTGCACTGAGCTTGCATAAAATGCCCGCCGACGCCAACCTAACTAACAGACGGATAAAAGTTTTATTTTCTCTGGCACTGGGCTCAGGGCAGTGTAAAAAGTTTGTGCACTGCACCCACACAAGAAAATCAAGATAGATCGCTGAGTAATTTGATTTCTGAAGCAGGACTCCTATCTAATTCTCTCCCTCAAAACAGCAGCAGCCTTTCCCTACACTATCTATCTTTTCTCTGGCACTGGGCTCAGAGCAGTGTAGATCGCTAAGTAATAGAATAGATTTCTGAATCAGGACTCCTATCTAATTCTCTCCCCCAAAGCAGCAGCAGCAACCTTTCCCTACAATATCTATAGCAGAGTGACGTGCTGTGTGCCTCTAGCTTATATAGAGGCTGGGTCACATGCTGCACTGGCCAATCACAGCCATGCCATTAGTAGGCATGGCTGTGATGGCTTCTAAGGGCACACGAGTTAAACAAATGTTGATTGGCTGTCCTGCAGCTTTTTAAAAAGCGCCATTACATTGCTGAACACCAAACTCGAACCCGAACATACAGTAAATTGTTTCCCCCCACATGCAGAGCTGTGCAGGGAAGCAAGAAGCGTCTCCACTGTTCACCACCAGCCCCTCCTCCCCTCCTGTCCATCCCAAGTGCTTGTATGTGATATCACATGGGATGGATAAGAGAGGAGGGTCAGCAGAGAACAGCATGCCACAACAGGACTCACAGCAGCTTCCCTGTGCTGCTTTGCATATGAAGGAAACTGCTCAACTAATGTAATGTGTTCTGCTATGCCCTATGTAAGTCCTGCTGTGTCCAATGTTAGTGTGTTATCCTGCCCCATGTAACTGTGCCCTGCTGCCCCCATGTTAATGTGTCCTGTTGCCACATGTTAATGTGTTCTGCTGAACCCCATGTTAATGGGTCCTGCTGCCCACATATTAATGCACCCTGCTGCTCCCCCTGTTGCCCTCTTGCCCCATGTAATGTACCATGCTGCCCCATGCAGGGCCGGTACAAGAGAGGGCGGAAGGGGTGGATGCCCTGGGCGGTACTATTTACTGGAGGAAAGGGGGGGCATGTGAAGTGCTGGCTGTGTGCTTTTAAAACTGTCTGACACACCAGCCGCTAATACCTACACCTGCCTGCAACGATGTGTCAAGGGCGCTCCTGCAACAGACCAGCGCTTCACTTATTCCCTCCCCTGTCAGTGGAGATACAGCCCCCTTACAGGTACTTGGTATTCCCTGCCCAGCATCTCACACACACTGAGAGGCTGGCCAGAGGCAGGATGGGAGCAGTGACATTGCTATGGGGGCGGGGGGCGGACCACACCGACCTGGGTGACACCATAAAGCAAGCTGGCAGACTGGAGGAAAGGGGGGGCATGTGAAGTGCTGGCTGTGTGCTTTTAAAACTGTCTGACACACCAGTCGCTAATACCTACACCTGCCTGCAACGATGTGTCAAGGGCGCTCCTGCAACAGACCAGCGCTTCACTTATTCCCTCCCCTGTCAGTGGAGATACAGACCCCTTACAGGTACTTGGTATTCCCTGCCCAGCGTCTCACACACACTGAGAGGCTGGCCAGAGGCAGGATGGGAGCAGTGACATTGCTATGGGGGCGGGGGGGGCGGACCACACCGACCTGGGTGACACCATAAAGCAAGCTGGCAGACAGTTGTAGTGGGATCTGTCAAGCCCCCCTCCCTCCAACCCCATCAGTGAAGCTGTGAGAGTGGCGGTGTAAGAGGGGAGAGGCGAGCTGCGGGATGTCAGAATGTTTCCCACACTCGCCCCCCTTTCTCCTGTCAGCAGTGCAGGAGGAGAGATATCGTGGCTCGTTCATTATGTTCGCCGCCCAGCTTCCTGCCCGCTCTTTTTCCCTCCCCATTTGTCACAACACAGGGCCAATCACAGCAGACTAGTGGAGCATCATGGGACATGTAGTCCCAGAAGATCGGCGACCCATTGTTCTCCACAGGGAAGAGACTACAGGTCCCAGCATGCACTCTGCTGGGGAAAAAAGAGAGAGAGAGCCCGGGAACCCAGAAACAAGCTGGGGGAACGAGTGACATACTTTAACTGCTCCAAAAGACAGAAAGAGAGAAGTGTACTTGGGGGAAGCCAAAGTGAGAGCCACACTGCTAACCAGCGCCACCAGAGAGAGCCACGCTGCTAACCAGCGCCACCATAGAGAGCCACGCTGCTAACCAGCGCCACCAGAGAGAGCCACGCTGCTAACCAGAGAGAGCCACGCTGCTAACCAGCGCCACCAGAGAGAGCCACGCTGCTAACCAGAGAGAGCCACGCTGCTAACCAGCACCACCAGAGAGAGCCACGCTGCTTACCAGCGCCACCAGAGGGAGCCACGCTGCTAACCAGCGCCACCAGAGAGAGCCACGCTGCTAACCAGAGAGAGCCACGCTGCTAACCAGCGCCACCAGAGAGAGACGCACTGCTAACCAGAGAGAGCCACGCTGCTAACCAGAGAGAGCCACGCTGCTAACCAGAGAGAGCCACGCTACTAACCAGCACCACCAGAGAGACCCACGCTGCTAATCAGCGCCACCAGAGAGAGCCACGCTGCTAACCAGAGAGAGCCACGCTGCTAACCAGCGCCACCAGAGAGAGCCACGCTGCTAACCAGAGAGAGCCACGCTGCTAACCAGCGCCACCAGAGAGAGCCACGCTGCTAATCAGAGCCACCAGAGAGAGTCACGCTGCTAACCATCACCACCAGAGAGCCATACTGCTAACCAGCGCCATCAGAGAGAGCCACGATTCTAACCAGCACCACCAAAGAGAGCCCTGCTGCCAACCAGAGCCACCAGAGAGCCACGCTGCTAACCAGAGTCACCAGAGAGAGCCACGCTGAGCCACTACCGGGGTACAGACATGCTACACTACTGACCAGAGTCGCCCCGGGCAACACAGAGTGAGAAAACATCTAGCTGGAGGGATCACTGTGGCAGTTTCGCTGGGTCTGGTAAGAGGGTCTGTAGGCGATTATCCTTTACTGATCCTAGGGACTGAGCCATTAGGAACTGCCTAACCTGCTATCCTCTAGCCCAATACTGCCTCCGCAGGCTAGAGGATAGCAGGTTAAGCAATTATTGACTGCCACAATGAGCTCCAATGCTATGCTGCTGGCCCGAAAATATTGTGTGCGTATGTTGTGTGTGTTTGGGGGGGGGGGGGGGGGGGCGCAGTTTGCCAATCTCACCCTGGGCACCAAATTACCTTGTCCCAGCACTGGCCCCATGTAATATGCCCTGCTGCCTGATGTTAACGTGCCTTGCTGCCCCATGAATGTGTCCTGATGCCCCCATGTAATATTCCTGCTGTGCCCACATGTTTATATGTCCCATTATGCCCTGCCCCCATGTGATTTGCCCTGCTTCCCCCCATGTAATGTGTCCTTCTGTGCCCCCTAAGTAATGTTCCCTGCGGTGCCCCAATGTAATGTGCCCAGCTTTCCCCCCTGTAATGTACCCTGCCACCCCATGAAATGTGCTCTGCTGCCACCCCCATGTAATGTGCCCTGCTGTGCCTCCCATGTAATGTTCCCTGCTGCCCCCCATGTAATGTTCCCTGCTGCCCCCCCCCCCCATGTAATGTGCCCTCCTGACCCCCTGTAATGTGCCTTTCTGGTCCCTATGCTCTGACCTACTGACCCTCTGTGCTGTGCCCTGCTGACCCCTATACTTTGCTATGCTAACCCCCTGTGCTCTGCCTTGCTTATCCTCTGTGCTCTGCCCTGCTGACCCTCTGTGCCCTGCCCTGCTGACCCTCTGTGCTCTGCCCTGCTGACCTTCTGTGCTCTGCCCTGCTGACCCTCTGTGCTCTGCCCTGCTAACTCCCTGTACACTGCTTATCTCAAGTTTGACCCAGAATTGAGCATCTGTGCAGAACAAAGGCAGCGCAAGTTTCACATAAAATAGGTTAGTTGTGATATTTATTCTATTATTTAATGCTATTTCTAAAAAAAAAAAAATTGTTGTTATATCGACAGTTTGCTGATCACACCAATGTTCCATGAGCTGTAGATCTGAACATTATCTCAGGGATTTCCTGAGAACTCAAACGTTTTGCCAAGGTTTTCCCCAAGGTAAAAATTATTAAGAACCCCTGATGAAAATAAAGAAAATAAATCATAAAAAAGAAACCACATCTAGGAGTTGGTAAGCTGCAATATACTGTAATAAATATTTGCTTTTGGGTTTGTTACCACTTTAAATTTACTTTAAAAAAAAGAAAATATAATAATAGAACTACAATATTTTTAAAACATAAAGAAAGAAATGTAGAAAATATATATAACTGTACTATAAATTCCCATATCATTGAAATTTCCATTCTGTAGCATTCTGAAAAATTAATGACAAACAACAGATTTGATTTGACATTTCCAAGTAGGAAGATATGAGAACGAAGATATGAGGGGAACTGTAAGGTGGTTTTTAACACCTGTTCAGGTGCCCTGTCATACTAAGCTACTATATTTAACTGCAGGGAAGAGCTGCAGATTAGCTGTACATATCATTGTGTGCTCCTGTCTACAATATTCATTAATGTTTACAAAAAGCACAGGAAACAGAAAATCTCAAAGCACCATGAAATGCTACTGCCATCTCCTGGTCAATAATGTTCTAACAATCTTTAACATGAGAGACAAGATTATTTTATATGTCTAGTTAAGATAAAATATGTTTACAACCATAATGTGTAATCAAATACTTCTTATTAGTGGAGTCTAGAAAAATGTGGCCGGGTGGATGGAGGACAGGGAAAACAATGAACACAACACTAGTAATGTGCAAAATACCTTAAGCTAATGCAGATCAATGAAACATGAATTCCAGTAACAGCCAAAACAATTTTACTTTTTGAAGAAAGTTCAATAATACATTAATTTTGATTGGTTCTTCATGCTCCCTTCACTTTCACATTACATTTTGCCTAAAAAAGCAGTGAATGGGGAAATGTAATATTGGAGATTCAAATGCATTGCATTTGTACTTTTGGGGATCTTCATGTTTACAGTGCCTTGGAAAAGTATTCACACCCCTTGAAATTTTCCACATTTTTTTTTTCACGTTATGTTACAACCAAAAACCTTAATGCATTTTATTGTGATTTTACGCAATAGACCAACACAAAGTGGCACATAATTGTGAAGTGGAAGGAAATTCTAAATGGTTTTCAACATTTTTTTACAAATAAATATGTGAAAAGTTTGGCGTGCATTTATATTTAGCCCCCTTTACTCTAATACCCTTAACTATAACCTAGTGGAACCAATTGTCTTTAAAGTCACCTAATTAGTAAATAATCCACCTGTGTGTAATTTAATCTCAGTATAAATGCTGAAGCCCTCATAGGTTTGTTAGAGAAGCCCTCATAGGTTTGTTAGAGAATCTAAAGCCCCATACACACGCTCGGACAATCCGCGGACCAGGTCGGTCGGATTTTGTCCGACGTACTTTGTCCGATGTTGGTGTTGCGTACACACGGTCGGACTACGTTGTCGGAATATCCGTCTGCAAGAACGTCGTGACGTAAGTCGTCGTCCACGAGATTACAAAAGGGAAGTTCAGCACCACGTCAGGCACCCGTTGGGCTCCTTCTGCTGATCCCGTGTTTATCGAGAGTTAGTGGAAGTTTGGTGACTTAAGATTCGCGCTTCTCAGTTTTCTGACTCAGATCGTTACTGCTCTTCAGTTTGTGCTTGTCGTGCGTATCTGTTTATTAGTGCGTGTAGTCATTTCGCATTTGTTGGTCATTGCGCCTATATCTTGATATAGGACGCTTTGATTTGCACTGCTTATTGTCTGCTCGTTGCTGGTATTCAGTTCGTTCTTTCAGGCCTTGCTGTTTATCGGTGCTTTCTGTTTGTCCGTTCTGACCAGCCGACCTTTTGTGACCTTCTGAGCGATGTTTCCCGTGCGTACTCGTCGCCGAGTTCGTGCTGTACGCGGAATTGGTGTCGGGCTTTTAGCTTTGACCCAAGACCCGTCCATGAACAGAGTGACGAGGAGTATGTGGACCAAGAATCGGTTGCTTCAGCGTGACCAGTTCTCGCACATGCCTTTGCTTCGTGAGATCCGAGAGAATAATCCTGATGATTTCAGGAACTTTCTCAGGATGACGGACCCCGATTTTCACCGTCTTTTGGCTTTGCTGACCCCCTTTATCAGCCGCAGGATACCTGCATGAGACAAGCCATTACTCCGGAGCAGAGGCTTGTTGCCACGTTGAGGTACTTGGCGACAGGGAGAAGTCTTCAGTATTTGAAGTTCTCTTCAGGTATCTCTCCCCAGGCCCTGGGACTCATTATTCCAGAGACCTGTTCTGCCATCATTCAGGTCCTGCAGGAGGACTATATTAAGGTAACATTTCTACTTTACTATTCCCTTCTATGTATGCTCTGTTTGCTAATGTCTTCTATTTTTGACCTCCTTCCCTAATTACCATGATTGCAATATGTTCTAATATGCTGTGCCCTTTTTCTCCTTCATGCATTTTTCCCTTCACTTACCTCCCCAGCATGCTCTTCTGGCCCAATAGACACCTATGGCCTAGTCACTTAAGCAATGTCTTTTGTCTGCTGCATAGTATTGTTTGCCCCAAAACACCCCCTAAAATATGCACAAATGTTTGCTGTGTGGTTTACTTCATGTATTTTTTTTTTTTTTTGGTGGGGGGGGGGCAAACTCATTAGGAACCCCATCCCCCAACTGCTCTGTCAGATTTTTTTTTTCTTCTTTCACTCCTATTAGCTTGCTTGGTAATTTAATAATGTCACACTGTGCCTGCCTTTTTTTGGGGGGGGGGGGGTTGAAATGTTATTTGAGCTTTCCTGTGGCCTGCCAATAGTGTTAAGTACAGAGGGTCTGGGCAAACTAGCCCACATAGCCATTTGCCAATCAATGAAGTGCAGAGGGTTACCTGTCCAACCCCCCCCCCCCAAGTGCCAGTCTGTGCTTGCCACCTCCAGAGGAGAATGTCTAATCTGCTTGCAATGTTTAGGTGCAAAGTGACTATTTTTTTTTCTTGTTTCACTCCACAGTTCCCTTCCACGCCACAGGAATGGCAGACTGTGGCCTCCCACTTTGCCAGCCGTGGGACTTTCCTAACTGCGGAGGGGCAATTGATGGGAAACACGTCCGCATCGTCCCACCGCCCAACTCGGGGTCCTACTATTATAATTATAAAGGGTTTAATAGTGTAGTGATGTTGGCGGTGGTGTCGGCAACATACGAGTTTATGTATGTGGACGTGGGGATGAACGGCCGGATATCGGATGGTGGGGCCATTACGCACACGGACTTCCTCAAAAGTCATAACAGGAACGTTTGCGTTGACTCCCCATGTGATGAGGCCGTTCCCGATGAGGACCCTCACCCCGGACCAGAGGGTGTATTCACACCCTTTGTGGGTAGGGGGGCCATTGCTCTGCCTGAGATGTGGAGGGCCCTCCAAATGCGGAACTCACAGCCCTTCGAGTGGCACGTCCAGGCTTGCCCCCTCTAACCTATTTTTTTTTCATTGTCTTCACATTATTTTTTTATGATTCGACAGTGGGAATGCACTTTCTGGGCAAAAGGAGGTAACAGTCTCTTCTTCCCAAAAAGATTATTCTCATGTTGTGTGTTTGCTACCTAATCTTTGGTCTAGAGAAGGTTTGTCCTGCATAACTGACACCCAAAATACTCCTTTTCAGCACCAGGTCTGACATGTGTGTATTCTCAAAAATGCTGTGCTCCGTGTTTTCGTACAAAGTTCCCAGGGAAAGAAAATTGGAGTGCAAAGTGGATTTGCCTTTAGTAAATAACACCCATTGCCCCCCATATCCTTTACATTTTACATACATAATGCATTGGAAAACATTCACAAGTGCGTTTACAATCTTCACGCCAAAACTGACAACATCTTGTTTATTTATAACAGTGTTTACAAACATTCCGCAATTGGTAAAACCAGGCATGGAGCAAAACAGAACCTATGAACTCGGAAAGTTCAACTTTGTAAAGTGAAGACAAGATCAGACATGACTATATGTTCAAAGTGTGTTTGATCTTGCTTCATCACATGGGGGGTCACCCCCGGAAAGTGGAAATTTAGAACATGCACACAATTTGGGTCTGAAAATGGGATGGTAAAACACATGCCTAGAAGCTTCAAAAGTGCCATGGGATGAATGGACGTTTTTTGGGGGTGCAACCCCTTCACCACAACCACTTTCGTAGTTCGTAAAGTGTTTGCACCCCCAAAAAAACGTTGGCATTCATCCACCATGATGGGAGCTAGCAAATGTGGACACAATGTGTGCATGTTCCAAATTTCACACAGTTTTTAAGTTGCAAATGTGTTCAGAAGCTGGCACAAATGTGTGTTAATTACTTGGTGCGTTTTCATATTTTTTCCTAAAACATCAATGATGTTCTTCAATTTTTGTTGAACATCATTGATGTTTTGCTTTATGTAATCTAGATTTCGATTGCAGACCATTATCTTCAAGTTCGATGATCCCTCCTCCTCCTCCTCCTCTGCTTCTGCTCTTTCCCCTTTTTTGGGAGGTGTTGGTTTGGGGTTTCCTCAGACGGCCCAAGTTTTCGCTCCCCTATGAGAATGTCCAAAAGGAAGATTTAGCAACACAAGCTATTGAGGGCAGAAATAGGAAATGACAAACATTGCTTGAAAGTGACGGACACTATTTTAGTTTGGCCAGTTACAAATGTCAACTACATGAATGTAGTCACTTTGTAAAGGTGCTAAACTGACTAGCTTTTTGGTAGAAGTTTGTGTGATGGAGACCCCCTCTAGTATCCACTGGAGCACATGTGTGAAAAGCATAATAAAAAGGGGGTTGGGTGTCCCAGCACTAGTGCTCTAGAGTCCAGATGGGTAAACAGCTACTGGGTGACCTCTCCTTTACATTGAATAAATTGGCTTTACATTCTTGATGACAAACTTCCTTTCCCCAAAAAAACACCAAACATCGTATTATAAGTGGCCGAACGATCGAGGTTGCGTACGATCGAATGGACACACACATGACAGTGGCAGAAAGATCGAGGCTGAGTACGATCGACGAACCTGAAAGTGGCCATTTTGGAATGTACAACTTTGTAAAAATCAAACACAAAACACAACTACTTACTTTTTAGAAGAATTCGCTTGATCTTTCTGTACTGATCGTCCTCCCTCAGTTTCAGGTCTGACCAGCGTTTCCTCAGTTGATCGTTGTACCCCAAAATGATTGTACAGCCTCCTCACAACTTAGACATGATCTTGGCCTTGCGGACATTGGGGTTGAGGTAAGGCCCATACTTCCCATCATAGTCGCTCCTCTTTAATATGTCCACCATCTCCAACATTTCTCCAAATGACATATTGGAGGCCTTGAATTTCAGGCTCCGGGATCGGGACGTTTCTGCCTCCGGACTTTCCTCGTCCTCCTCCTCGTTGGTGGGATATTTGTGGCGCACCTGCTGTGTCCCCGCCATGTGCTCTCCCCACTGCGCCGTAAAAGAGAAGGGGTGGGGAATAGACGAGAAAGATCGTCAGGGGCGGGCGGAGTTTGAAGCATGCGCACTGTATATATAACGTCACACGCCTGTGTCGTAGCCACGATCTGGGAGACGAGGGGAGAGAAAACTCACACGAGACGATCGCTACAATTTGACGTTGGTACATAACTAGCCTAGACTGATTTGAACTTGAGGCTTCTTTATGGAGAAGATTAGGATAGTTTAGCCTGACATAATTTATAGGGTTTTGTGTGGTGATGTGTCTTGCAGAGATTGATATGAAGGGATTCAACGACATGAGTTTTCTCCCCCTCTTCATTGCCAAATACAGGGATTTTCCCATATTGTGGCAGGGTATACACCCACATTACACCAACAAACCAAAGAGGCTCGCAGCCCTGGAGGAACTTGTGGAATTTGTCAAGCCAAGGTTCCCCACGGCAACTGTTGATGATATAAGAAAGAAAATTGGCAGCCTGAGGAGTGCGTATATCAGGGAGCGGAAGAAGGTCGTGAAGTCTGAGGAAACTGCAACTTCAGCAGATGGGTCTATGTGCCCAAGCTCTGGTACTATCAAAGTCTCCATTTTCTGAAGGACCAGGCTGATGTCACGGAGCCAACCTCAACTCCTCCTTCCACGCTTCCTTGCGCGCAGCCCACCCCTGATGAGGCTTCCGAGGAGCAACCTGGGCCTACCAGTCTGGAAGAGGTGGAGGAGCCCAGCTTGTTCCAGGTATAGTAGTTTTGTTACCATTTATGGGAATAATGAATGATGTTCACTTAATTCAGGATCGCCAATTGCTTAGTTCCTAACGTGTTTTGACATATCAACAGACAGTGGTGTGGGAGACATTTGGGCCAGAATCTAAACTGCAAGATGGTTTTCAACATTTTTTTACAAATAAATATGTGAAAAGTTTGGCGTGCATTTATATTTAGCCCCCTTTACTCTAATACTCTTAACTATAACCTAGTGGAACCAATTGTCTTTAAAGTCACCTAATTAGTAAATAATCCACCTGTGTGTAATTTAATCTCAGTATAAATGCTGCGGTTCTTTGAAGCCCTCATAGGTTTGTTAGAGAATCTTAGTGAACAAGGCCAAGGAACACACCAGACAGGTCAGGGATAAAGTTGTAGAGAAGTTTAAAGCAGGGTTGGGTTATAAAAAATATCCCAAACTTTGAACATCTCACAGAGCACTGTTCAATCCATCATCCGAAAATGGAAAGAGTATGGTGCAGCTGCAAACCTACCAAGACATGTCTGTCCACCTAAACTGACAGGCCGGGCAAGGAGAGAATTAATCAGAGAATCAGCCAAGAGACCTGTCAGAGAAATGCCAGTGCGAACACTGGCAGAAACCTCAACAGCCATTATCGACATTTTCCTGCATACATGCACAGTAGAATGGCTCTCCGGCGCACAACGGACCGTGCACTCCACAAATCTAGCCTTTATGGAAGAGTGGCAAGAAGAGTGGCAAGAAGAAAGCCATTGTTGAAAGAACATGGGTTATGACTAAAGCCTTATAGGCTCAGTAATAGAATTGTATGAACAAGCTAAGGGGGGTACCTCATCCTATAGAATACATGTAAAAAGAAAGAGCAGGAGGGGGTGCCAACCTGACGGATTATCTTGGTACCTGAACACAATGTGACCTCAATACTAATAATATTTTATAAATATCTTTTATTATCACAAAATATATAATACACATAACATTAAAAAATAAATAGATAAAGATTTGACATCAACTTCCAGATATGCATATACATGCAATAAATCAAACTATTGAGTCAGAAATGCTGATTGATACTGGTTGATGCGTTTCGCTTGTGGCTTCTTCAGAACCAGAAAGCAGCAATCATGACATCTAAGGTATATCATGGAAAGACATAGGAGATAAATGTAAGTAAGTCATCAAAATTATTGATTTCATAGATATAGTAGTTTCAAAAGGTTGTTTAACAAAATTACTGTCAATTATCATCTATTAGGTATTTTCCTACCTTCAAAATTTCATATCTTTAAAAGACCAACAGATACAATAGCTGAATGATTTGTAAACAATATGTCGTCCCATAGATAGAATGGGATCATCAAAAGTAGGCAGCCAGAGTATGCTTGTGGGGAGCTTGAGTCCAACAAAGGTACAAACGCTGATAAAAAGAAAAAAAAAAGGGGGGGAGAGGATGGGTTTTAGTAAGAACAAATCTAATATATGGAATACTATGTCCTGTTAATTTATATGTAAGAAATACTTACATCTGACCAATGGAGGCAGCTGAAAAAGTGGTTAGCAATAATATCCTATGTGGGACTTAATCAGTGTTTGTTCACTGTGGCTATTCAATAAAATGAAGAAATTTGAGTGCGGATCATTGTTTCTACATTTTTGAAAGAAAGCCATAAGAAGTCCCATTTACAGTTTGCAAGAAGCCATGATACAGCAAACATGTGGAAGAAGGTGCTCTGGTCAGGTGAGACCAAAATTGTACTTTTTGGCCTGAAAGCAAAACGCTATATATAGCAGAAAACAAACACTGCACATCACCCTGAAAACACCATCCCCACCGCAAAACATGGTGGCAGTATCGTGTTGTGGAGATGCTTTTCTTCAGCAGAGGCAGGGAAGCTGGTCAGAGTTTATGGGAAGATGGATGGAGCCAAATACAGGGCAATCTTAGAAGAAAACCTGCTAGACCTGCAAAAGACTTGAGACTGGGGCGGAGGTTCACCTTCCAGCAGGACAATGCCCCGGAGCATACAGTCAGAACTACAATGGAATGGTTTAGATCAATGGTTCTCAACCCTGTCCTCAAGTACCCCCAACAGGCCACATTTTGGGAATTTCTCTTAGATAAAATAACTGTCCAAAATACCAAGCCATTGACTGATTTAAAACACCTGTGCAAGATAAAGGAAAACCTGCAAACATGGCCTGTTGGAGGTACTTGAGGACATATTCATGTGTTAAGCCTCATACACACGATCTGACTTTGTACAAACTTTCCCGTGGATTTTTGTACAAAGGACGTTGGCCCCAAGTTTGTATTGCATACACACGATCTGACTTTTTAGGCAACAAACATGAACGTAGTGACGTTTCAACGTACTGACGACACTTCAAAAGAGGACGTTCCAATACTCCAGCACCACCTTTGATCAACTTCTGTATTGTTGTCTGATCTTTTGTATTGGTTCTGAGCATGCGTGTTTGTAGTTGAAAGTTGGTCCATTCGCACAGCCAAAAAAAGTCTGATGAAAACTGAAAAAGTTGGTCCGATGGAGTGTACACACGGTCGGATGTTGGTCCAAAACAGCTAATTTGCATGTTTGTTGTCAAAAAGTCTGATCGTGTGCACGGACCTTTAGAAGTCCAATTGAGAATCTGTGGAAAGACTTGAAAATTGCTGTTCACAGACACTCTCCATCCAATCTGACAGAGCTTGAGCTATTTTGCAAAGAAGAATGGGCAAAAATTTTACTCTCTAGATGTGCAAAGGTGTCTCTACCACCTCCAAAAAGACTTGCAGCTGTAATTGCAGCGAAAGGTGGTTCTACAAAGTATTGACTCAAATGCACACCACACTTTTCAGATATTCATTTGTAAAAAATTTGAAAACCATTTATCATTTTCCTTCCACTTCACAATTATGTGCCACTTTGTGTTGGTCTATCACATAAAATCCCAATAAAATACATTTACGTTTTTGGTTGTTGTAACAAAATGTAGAAAACGTCAAGGGGTATGAATATTTTTTCAAGGCACTGTATATGTGACATTTGCAGAAATCTCTAGGCAATTAATTTACAATCTTTGTAAATTAGCAATTACAAAGGCCATACCTCCCAACTGTCCCTCATTTGGAGAGACTGTTGGGAGCTATGGCCAAATTCCTCTATCCCTCTTTCCTCCTCAATTGTCCTTCTTTTTTGCTTATATAGGCCTCTATTAAAATAATACATTATTTAACTACCATAAGTGTTATATACACTAAAACTTTCTTTCCACTTCTATTATATTGCATTTGTTATTTTAAAAAGCCAGTATAAAGGAAATGTAGTTGTGAAAATTCACTTGTAGATTTAATCAATAATTTTTCACGTATTAATTCTTCTTGTTATGCGTAACTGGGAGTGCGGCATGGGTTTGTCCTCTGCCTACATACTTTGAAGTATAAGGTGTCCCTCTTTCTCATTTCAGAAATTTGGGAGATATGTATAGGCTAAGAGGAAGTCTTTTACTGTCAAAGAGATCATTATTTGCTTACTTGTTAGTAAATTAGGGAAAGGCAAAGTGACTTGAGTGCTGGAGAACTGCTTTGTATTAAAACTTTTCAGCATATGGTCCAGTGTCTAATATGGCACGTATAAACGATCAGACTATCCGCCGGACTTTCCAGCGGTGGTCCGCCGGACTTTCCGAACGAGCGGACTTGCCCGCACACGACCGGACTTTTTCGGCAGACTAGGTCCGGCGGACAATCCCCCGGACTTTTGGCGGAAGTCCGCCGGACTTTTAAAATGAACAGACTTGCCCACACACACAGAGTAAAGTCTGTTCATTTTGAACATGACTCCGGGTAGACGGGACCTGGTATGGATTTAAAGGGAAACCCCTACGCCGAAAAAACGGCATGGGGGTCCCCCCAAAGTCCATACCAGACCCTTATCCGAGCAGGCAGCCTGGCCAGTCAGGAAAGGTGGGGGGGCCGAGCGAGCGCCCCCCTCCTGAGCCATACCAGGCCGCGTGCCCTCAACATGGGGGCAGCCCCCCACCCCAAAGCACCTTGTTCCCATGTTGATGAGGACAAGGGCTTCTTCCCGAAAACCCTGGCCGTTGGTTGTCGGGGTCTGCGGGCGAGGGGCTTATCAGAATCCGGGAGCCCCCTTTAATAAGGGGGGCCCCAGATCCCGGCCCCCCACCCTATGTGAATGAGTATGGGGTAAATGGTACCCCTACCCATTCACCAGAGAGAAAAAGTATTAATAAAAAAACCCAACACAGGTTTTTAAAGTAGTTTATTAGACAGGGGTCTTCTCCCGACTTCAGGGGTCTTCTCGCCGGGCTCCTCTGCTTTCTTCTGCTCTTTTACTAGCGGAGGAGCCCGTCTTTCTCCTTCGTCGCCGCCATCCAGGGGTGTTCTTCCGACTTTGGGGGTCTTGTCCCGCTCTATGCTTCTTCTGCCGGGCCTCCGCTATCTTCTTGCAGCTCTTTTACTAGCGTTGGCCCGGTTTTCGGGTTCGTCGATGTCGCTGCTTTCTGCTTCTTCTTCTTCTTCTTTCTTCTTCTTCCGTCCGATGTTGACACGACGCTCTCTCTGGCCGCAATGCCAGGGACGCGACTTATATAGGGATAAGGGGCGGAGTCACCGGGTGATATCACATGTGACCCTGCCCATTATGATGTAACGGGGGATGCTGGGACTGTGACATCATAAGGGACGGGGTCACCATGTGACATCACCCGGTGACCCCGCCATTTATCCCTATATAAGTTGCTGCGTAACGCGTCCCTGGCATTGCGGCCAGAGAGAGCGTCGTGTCAACATCGAAAGGAAGAAGAAAAGAAGAAGAAGAAGCAGAGGGCGCCGACAGCGACGAACCAGAAGACCGGGTCAACGCTAGTAAAATAGCTGCAAGAAGATAGCGGAGGCCTGGCAGAAGAAACAAAGAGCAGGACAAGCCCCCCCGAAGTCGGAAGAAGACCCCCGGATGGCAGCGACGAAGGAGAAAGCCGGACTCCTCCGCTTGTAAAAGAGCAGTAAAAGAGCAGAAGATAGTGGAGGAGCCCGGCGAGAAGACCCCGAAGTCGGAAGAAGACCCCCGGAGCTGTCTAATAAATTACTTTAAAAACCTGTGTTGTGTTTTTTTAATTAACACTTTTTCCCTCAGGGAATGGGTAAGGGTACCATTTACCCCATACTCATTCACATAGGGTGGGGGGCGGGGATCTGGGGGCCCCCTTATTAAAGGGGGATCCCGGATTCTGATAAGCCCCGCCCACAGACTCAGACAACCAATAGCCAGGGTTGTCGGGAAGAGGCCCTTGTCCTCATCAACATGGGGACAAGGTGCTTTGGGGTGGGGGGGCCGCAGGGGTTCCCCTTTAAAGCCATACCAGGTGACAGGGCTAGCAAGGTGTCAATCTCGCCGATGGAGGCGGCGACATTGACTTCCTTCGCTAGTCCCGTCTACCTTGAGTCAAGTTCAAAACGAACAGACTTTACTCCATGTGTGTGTGGGCAAGTCCGTTCATTTCAAAAGTCCGGCGGACTAGCACACAGGCGGGCGGATTGTCCGCCCAAATGCCGAGTCCGGCGGACAATTTTGAGTCAAGACTTCTTTCTAAGTCTGCCGGACTTTTGGGAAGAAAAAGTCCGCCAGAGCACACACACGGGCGAATTGTCCGGCGGACCAAGTCCGCCAGATAGTCCGATCGTGTGTACGCGGCAATAGAGATCTTTGCTTGTGCCACACCACCTACAGTATACAGTATGTCTGAAAGGGTAGTAGGCCATGGCTTACAAGTGGTGGACTTATAGCAGAATTTGCACCAAAAATGCAGAGTATAGTTATTTACTGAACTCCCCCATATCAAAATGCTGGAAACAAATACATAAATATAAACAGTAGGAAAAATGTTTAAAATTACACTAAACGATTTCCTTATTTTCCAAAAGTAATCTATACATATCCATTACTTAAAGGAGAAGTAGGGCCAAAGCTCTTTGCCCTACTTCTCCTGGGGATCATAGGAGGAGTGCATTTCGTTCTGTATTTCTGTGACCCATATTCAACTGACAGCAGCCTAAAGCCCATTGTTGGCTGACATCACTCAGCCAGTCCTGACTCTGAATGGATGCCAACTTTAATGTCTGGATCCACCCAGATGCCTGGACCTTCAGCTGGCTCAGCCTTTCAGCGAGCCATTAAGAGCCCAAGCCAGCCATTCCTGCCCTCTCCACAGCCTGGCGCACCAGTGAGCACTGGAAGGGCAGAGCACTGCTCAATGAAGTGAATCACGTCCAAACGAAGCTACGCTACTTCGATAGCGAGACGCGTTGATGTCATCACGCCACGAGACGCCGCCACACATCCCGGAAGTCAGCCCCGGCCGGGTTTGAGACGGAGGGGATGCCGAGAGATCCAATGGAGGACGGAGGACACGAGGATAGCCGGCACCAGCACTGACGCAGGCACTGAGGCACTGCCAGGTACCGTTTAGTACACCTGCTGCTCGGGACTTACCACTCACGGAAATCTCCATGCACTTTTATGTCTACTTTATGAGAGCGGACTTCAGCCCAAATATCCGCGAGGTATTACCTACTGTGATTCCATACATGGAGTGAACCCGCTGTAGAAATCCATGAACTGAGCATCAGCCCTCTCCCCACATATGTTTGCACGATCCATTACCTATAGGAATTGAGGTTGGGCATTGCAGGACTATTTTACAGCCACCCCCTTGGGGATATCGATACACCGGAACATGCCTTAGCAATAGCCCTGACTCCACAGTTTACCCGTACATGGATACCAATATACATTTGGTTCAGCTACTTGTGCATCACATGCGGGAATGTCACAGATTCCATTTTTTGGCATTTCAACATCATTCTCAATTTACACCAGTGCCAGAAGTTACCCATGTTTGCTTGTTTAAGTGCCAGCATCTATGATGAGTGATAGGAGACGGATTCATTCTCTACATTGAGAACTCTTTTTTTCATTCATTTTATGAAACAGAAAAGAACAACCACTATCCTCATTGTCTATACTCCAGTTGAACATGTACATTCATCTGCTGGTTCCTACATAGTGTATTCCCCCTCCTCTTCTCTCTCATAGTCTGTTCCCCTCCCTTCCACCATTTCCTCTCCCCATTCCACATTTGGCTCGAGCCTTCCCGGGATCTTTGTGTAGATTCCCCGGCCCATAGTCAGTTATTGGTATCTGCACACACTCATGATTGATGAGTGCGGGCTATCTACACATAGATTTTCGGCGTCCGGACGCATTGTTTTATGTTGTTAGTTCACTTGTCTGTTCGGTGTTTGTATTGTCCTATTTGTTGTTGCACCGTGGATTTATTTGTTGACATGATATTTCCCACGGTGGTTATATAGCTGCATATGTCAATTACACCTTCATTGATTCCACTGCAGGATCATATGTGTCTGTATTTTCTCTTTTTTGTATTCACAATTTTTTGTATCAAGGCCTTCATCTCTGCACGTTGTGACACTCATTTGGTCATCTGGTTCTTGCCTGTCTTGACAAGAGCATATCAGGGTTTTTTTGTATATGATTTGACATAGTTTCGACCAGAGTGACACTGTCCACACTGGACTAGCAGGGTTTGAGGAGATTTCTCAATGAAGACTGTATTGCTCACTTCAGACTGAGAACTGAGCAATCAGCGGTCTTTGATGATCTTTGATTTGTCTTAGACGTGACGGCAGACAGATGCATTGATGTTGCCTCCACCTAGGTGTTTTTTTTTATCCTAAACTTTTAATGAACCTGTAATTTAGTTTTCTATTAAATTGTTTCTTACTTTGTTTTTCTGCCTTCTTGTAATGCCCTCCATGATCTCCTGAACCTTTCCTGTCCCCATTGCTTCCGTTTGTGTGGTAATGCGCACTACTCTATGCATACTACATAACCTAAAGTCCATGGTCCCTAGTCCATCTTGCGAGCAAGCAAGAGAGGATGGCTTACTTTCTACATGCAGTGGAGAATAAACAAATGAATTTTGGAGATTGGGAGGAGGTTGGGAAAAATCAATGGTACTTTTTTTGAGTTAAGAACACATACTTTAATATAATTTGGGTTTTTATACCAGAATTGAGTTTCACTTTATATATACTTACTTTATAGAAAAAATAAAAGGGTGCAAACACCTAGTGTATTATCTACAGCACTTTATTGAAATAAGAAAGGATGGTTCCTTTGCTGTGAGGAAGGGGATTGGTCCCCTTCTCATAAGCCCTTACATCATCCATTTGGTCCTATGACCAAACTGGTTTCTGTATTTATAATAAGCTATCAATTTACTTTAGTTTGTAAATAAAATTTGTATTTGTCACATTTTAATAAAGTCTTGTAGATAAAGCACTAGGCATTTGCACCTTTTTGTTTATGTTTCTGTGTAGTGCAAGATTCCCTGATCTGATAAGGGCCACACTGTTATAACCATCCAGCCCGGGTTGCACAGTGGTCATTGCACTGGCATACCCTAAGGCCAGCTTCTCTGCCATTTCTTAGCACTGAGGCTACTTACCTGATCCCTGGCTTTTTCCTGTAGCGTCGAGGCAAGGGTGACATCACCATCTTTTCACCAAGCTTGTAGGAAATGCTGAGTAGTCCAAACCTTCTAAACAAGAACATACCCAAACCCATAACTCCACTCCAGGCTTGCTCTTTTCACCCCACAGCCCTTCTCCACTTTCAGTCTAAAATAAAAATGCAAGCCACACTCCATAGTTTAGCTCTTCTTTCTGTGTTTCATTTGTCAAAAAAAGACTTCATACATTGATGTCTCCACCTGAAAACAACCTTCCTTGACGCATTTCACCACTGCTGGCTTGCTCACAAAGATTGGGTGAAGTGACTTCCCCTATCCAAATCTTGTGAAGCACACTTCTGCACTGTGTTCAAGCATCAACTCATGAGATTTGAGCTACTCCGTATTCCCTGAGATCTCATCAGAAGGAGTGTGATGGTAAGCCCTGCAATGCTGATGGAAAGGTAAGTATATTTATTAGTAGCCAGACAATGATTCTGCTGTTGTGTGATAAAGATTCTGTCTAGGAGATCTGTTGGATCCAGCAGCCAGGGAGTGAGGTAACAGAATCAGTAGGCTAAGCGAGGTCTAGGAAGCAAACCAGGGTTGGTAATAGTCGTGTAGTGTGGTACAAAATCAGGTGGCAGAGACAAGTTCAGTAAGCAAGCTGGGGTCAGAAGCAGTCAAGCAAGTAGCAAGTGAATATAGGAGGTAGAGGCAAAGTGTAAGAGCAAGCCAGGTCATACAAAGGTAACTTGTAACAGAGGATCAGGTCTCAGAAAGAGCAGGAACAAGCTGAAGATCATTCAGCAAATTCTCTTTGTAATGCATCAGCTTACATAGGCCACTGGGCACCAAACCCAGTGCAAAGCAAGCACATAAATTCCTATGAGCACACACGGGCACATCCACCGAGAGATGGGCTTTAATTATTCCCCAAAGTGACCCCTTAGAGAATATCTAAACTCAAGAACAACATTTTATGTATGCAGTTTACCAGTCCCTACATGTGGTGGTTGCATTAGTTTTTAATTTTTTAGACTAAGAACATGTTTAGACAGTACATAAATTACCTGTTGATCTTGGCAGTGTTGTGTACTGATGTCCATTCCTATAAGGGGGCATAAAGGCAGTCAGAAATCAGAGCAGACAGAAAGAGCTGTGACTAGTCTTAGGAGAAGCAGAATACTCTGTGCCAACCTAGCATGCCTGCCCATACAGCGATGGTGAGAACAGAGATGCAGAATCGAATAAACCATCCCGTCTTCACCAGAGCACTTGAGAGGTTTTACTGCAGACAACGCCAGGTTGTACAAAGTCTTTGGAGCAGGGTACAGACTGAGTTACACAAGAATATCAGGAGCAGACTTGTAGACACAGACAGAAGGTACAGATTAGAGTGCACAGGGAACACAAGGCTGTAAACAGGCTGGATTATAGACATGTGCAATTCGTTTCGTTTTTTTTCGTTTTTCGTTTTTTTCGTTATTTTCGTTCGTTCGTTTTCGTACGAATGAACGAATCATTCGAATCGTACGAATCCGAATAACGAATCGTAACGAAACGTTCGAATCGTACGAATCCGATTAACGAATCATTCGAATCGAACGAATTCGAAAAAAAACGAAAATCCGAAAAAAAAACGAAAATCCGAAAAAAACTAATTAGAAACAACGAATGTACTAATGAAGAAAATCCGAAAAACGAAAACGAACGAAAAAATTCGTACATTCGTAACTTTTTTTTTGTTGAATTGGTAATTTTCCGTGTCCCTTACAATGGTGCTGCTAAACGTGCTTCGAATGGATTGAACTAAAAAATCCGTACATTCGTAACTTTTTTTTTCGATTCGTAACTTTTTTTTAGATTCGTAACTTTTTTTTTTCGATTCGTAACTTTTTTTTATTTTTTTTTTTCGATTTATAATTTTCCGTGTCTCTATTGAACCAAAAAATTTGTACATTCGGAACTTTTTTTTCGATTCGTAACTTTTTTTTTTTCGATTCGTAACTTTTTTTTCAATTCGTAACTTTTTTTTTTTCGATTTGTAATTTTCCGTGTCTCTATTGAACCAAAAAATTCGTAACTTTTTTTTCAATTCGTAACTTTTGTTTTTCCGATTCGTAACTTTTTTTTCGATTCGTAAATTATTAAAATGTAATTAATTGCATCAAATTATGAATTATGCTCCGATTACGAATCTACGAATGTTACGAATGTTACGAATGTACGAATAAATACGAATGCGTCCGAAAATTAAACTAACGAAAAAACGAATCAACGAAAAAATAACTCTTACGAATGGACGAATCGTTACGAATACGAACACCGACGACTTACGAATGTACGAATCGTTACGAATCCGAACAACGACGACTTACGAATGTACGAATCGTTAAGAATCGACGGAAACGAAAAAAACAAAACGAAAAAAAAAACGATTTTTTTTTTTTCGGAAACGAAGAAAACGAAACGAAAATAAACAAATTTTTTTGTTGTGCGCATGTCTACTGGATTATGCAAGGATCACAGTAGAGAAAACAGTACTGGAGAAAGTTGGAGGCACAGAGGCAATGTGAGGAGGCACTATGGCAGAACAGTTCACTAGGGAATGCAGGGAGTGCTGGCATCTAGTGTGTGGATGTGTTGTTTAAACACTAAGCAACCCACATACAAGCCCTTTAAGACAGCACCCCCTTTGTGGTTGGCTGTGGTGCCAGAGAAAACAGAAAGCCTAATGCCACACACAGAGGAAATATCTGGTGCTGAAGCATGGAACAGGTGAGTGCAACAGACAGAAATGCAGTGTATATTGTAATTTTACTTCCCTGAACTATTTATGTACTGCTAATCACCCTATGTAAGAGATTAAAGGAGGGAGACATCAAAATTAGCAGATGCACCTGGAAGGCACACTTCATCCCCAAACCAAAACTATCAGAGTTTCTGAAGTTTCTCATTTTTAACGCCCAGCCTGGGTCACAACCATGCCTTCCTCCGTAGATACAATTGTGGACTGAGCGTGGCCACTCTAAGGTGGGAAATTAGTTATTTGTAGGATTTACACAAAATGAAAGAAAACAGTCTGAGAAAAAAAACTAAAACAAATGTAGCCACCTCATCTAAGTATCTGGTAAGCTGCAAAATATGACATTTTTATATTTGTGTTCAGCTGCAAATCAACATGCTGTCCTGACCTTGACACTTCGCCTAACCTTTAAAATGATCCCTTAATCTCTTTCCCCTTGTTAAGAGCATGTGGCTTGTTATGGTTCAAGAGGGGAGACACACACCTGTTGCCCATCCTTCCCTGTAGAGCCAGACTTCATGCCTGTATAAAAACATGGATTTTAGGGAGAAATCTATGCTTGAGGTAGTGTGAGATGTTAGTGTAGGTCTGTTAGTGTAGGTAAATTTTGTTAGCTCAGGGCTAAGCCTGAGCCGTTGAATCTGGGTCAGGGTTCAGTGAGTCAGGGCTGGGTGACTCATCCTGACAGCTCCTCTGGTGCCTCCCCCTTTTTCTGGAACATTGGAGAATGTTCTAGAGAGAGTGGGTGGAAATTAGGAGGAGCTGCCTGTATTTTTTATGAGGCCTCGAACAATCCCCAGGAGTGGGCTGGCAGGGGGCAGTGTTTACCTCATTAATAGAGCCATGTCAGCAGGAGCAGTCAGGTGGAATATGGAGATAAAATGCTGTGGAGGCTGTCGGTGGCCCTCAGGGGTACTCCCTAGTCTGGGGGGGTGACCTTGGGCCGGGGGTCGGGTGCTGAAACAACACATGGAGGAAGACCTTCCTGGAGGCATGGGAGCAAGTGGAGAATAGTGTGAGTAGGTCAGCACTACTGGGGACTTACAAGGGAGGAGACTGCCACATGTAGCCAGCTCTCCCTGAAGACAGCGGTGTGCTTCAACCTTCCCTGGGAGATATTCTGATTCTCAGCTGGGTAGCCTGGTGAGAGTCAGTCTGGAAGACTGGTGTGGAGAAGTTAGCCTGGAGGGCTAGTGAAAGGGCGAGCTGTAGCCAGGTGGGTTGACAGTGCCTGAAGAGGTGGTGCTTGGACCAGTGACCACAGGGAGGAAGTGATGTGAAAGTACAAGCTGTGTCACTCCACTGTTCTACACTTATATGGTCTGTGAGTCCCTGCCTGTAAAGGGTCATTGCTAGAAAGACTGTTAAATCATCTCAGAATGACATAGCTGAAACAAGCAAGTGTGTGCTGGAAGAAGTTGGATCTGTATATAGAGACTATACTGTATATAGGAAGAATCTCCCTGAAGTTGTTGAAGTTTTGCTGAAGCAGAAGTGGGCATTCCATAACCTCCCATCCCTATCAAAGTTATTAACCCTCAATAAATAAAAGAGAAATAGATTAATCTGCCCTAAGTCAAAAATGCCCACCGTGAGAGGAATGGGGAGGAAAAGAAAAAGTATGCAAAGAATAAAAATCCTGCAATTATCTAAAAGTATCTGTTTGTAGATAGCCATTACTAAACATTTCTAAGACCCCTTTCACACTGAGGCGGTTTTCAGGTGCTTTAGCACTTTAATGCCTGAAAACTGCCTCCCATTCATTGCAGTGTGTCTTTTTACACTGGGGTGGTGCGTTTGCGGGACGGGAAAAAAAAGTCCTGCAAGCAGCATTTTTTCGGCGGGTTGGGAACGTTGTATACAGTGCTCCCAAAACACCCTGCCCATTGGAATGAATGGGCAGTGCTTTCAAAGCACCTTAACAGCCGGCGCTTTTAGCATGAAAGGGGTCTAAGGGTGACTTTAATTTTGTTTTTTAACCACCTCCCACCTACCGTATTGTCAAATCACTACCCATCAATGCTGCCTCATCAGCGCACATCAGTGAAGGTGAAAAATGACCTATTTACAAAATTTGATAACAGAAAGTAAGAAAACTATTTTTTTTCAACATTTTTAGCCTTTTTTTTTTTTTTTAGCAAAAAAAAAACTGTGGTGAATAAATACCAACAAAAGAACGCTATATCTGTCTCAAAATATTGATAAAAATGTTGTTTGGATATAGTGTTGCATGACTGCACAATTTTCATTCAAAATGTGACAGTTCCTCTAGAAGTGAAGGGGCCCCAGGATTTCCCACCTCTGCACATGAATAAGTAAGGGGCATATAACACAAAAATATTACAAAGCAAATAAACACACACACACACACCATAGAAAACATACAGTATTTTACAAACTGTCCCATGATGTAAATTCAACACTAGTGGTGAGTCAAACTTCCCTGGGATTGGTTCCAGCAGGGTTTGCACACATGTCATACTCACCTGCTCTGTGCAGTGGTACCTCCTCTTCTCAGGTCCCTCACTGGCGCTCTTGGCCCCTCCCTCCTGCAGAGTGTCCTCAGAGCAAGCAGCTTGCAATGGGGGCATCCAAGCAAGATCTTTCTCGAGCCATGGCTCTGCGTTTCCATTCAAAGGTGTTATCTGGTGGCACCCTTATTCTTAAGATTCCAGTAAGCCCCCTGCTTGCAATCTCCCATGTTTTTTTGTGTGTCTGTGTGTCCAGTAAATTTTTATACCAAACCCTCATCTAGGATAAGAGTGGGGTATAGAAGAAGGGAAACCCCCAGCCAAGTAAATTGTATAGATCTATAATTTGCCACTTGCCAGCAATTTAAACAGCATTTTTTTCTTGTCAAGTTTTCATGGAAAATCAGTTTTGCTGCAGCAGGTTACATTCATCCACTAGTTTATGCTCTAGTGGAAAATTCCTGCCTGATTTTGCCCCTAAATGGAATTTTTTTTTTTTGTTTTACTTATGTAATTTCTTAAATTTAATTTGTATTTTTTATTTGTATTTGTTTCTGTATTTGTTGTATTGATGTGGGGTTTGGGCTGCACATAACAGAGGCCAGGAACATCTGTAATTCCTCTGATTTGCCAGAATACTCTTTCTCCTCCCAGGCAATTAGCAGCCAGTTGTATGGTTTATTTATATATATATATTTTTTTTATTTCGTAGGTACTGGAGGCATAGCTGCAGTGAGAAATCTATACCCAAAAGCTGGTTGCCTTTCCACAATGCAGGAGAAAGGGCAGAAAGAAACAAATGGAGGGGAGGAGAAATGCTATGAACAAGAGGAAGGGAAGGCAACAGCCTACATCCATCAGTCAGTAAACAATGGGAAATATCTATAGAATGTTAAAATTAGACAAAAAAACATGGTGAAATCGGAGCTGCTGAAGCATATACAATAAAACAAGAGAAAGGAAAGAAACAACAGTAAATATAAAAAAAAAAATATATACAAATAAGAAAATAAATAAATAATTTACCCTTTCCTCAGCATATACCTGCATGACTGCTTCCTCAGCCCAACTGCTCTACTGTTAACATTCTGTAGATGTTCCCCATTGCTTGCTGATCAGTGGATGGATCTGTGAATTATGTAGCCATGTTTTAATTGAAGAATGGTATGTAACTCAAGAATATTGGGATAGATGCTTAAATGTGATTGATATACAGTATGTTTCATGCTGTATGTATATATACATTACATATCTATATTTTCAGATCCCTAGATATTATTGCATTGTGTATAAATTTGTGAATTGAATTAGCTGCACAAATAATTTAAGTTGGTTTCCCTCATCCTGAGGATGCAGGTGTAACCTGAGAAGCAAGTAGATGTAAGGGATTCCATGAAGCCTTTTCTCTTCAAATTGTGATTATTGTTTGTTAAACCGCCTGTATAATGAGGTTCAAGTGTGATACGTCTTCTTACTTAAAGCGGAGTTCCACCCACAAGTGGAAGCTCCGCTTATCTGCCTCCGCCTCTCCGTGTAACATTTGGCACCTTTCAGGGGGAGCGGGTACCTGTTTTTGACAGGTACCTGTCCCCATTTCTGAGAAATCTCGCTGCGGCAAGATCACTCGGAAGTTCGGCCCCCCTACTTCTTCCCTTGCCATCGGGCCATTTAGAAAGTGCAGTGCACTTCGCACATGCACAATAGGGAACCGGCTGTGAAGTCGAAAGGTTTCACTGCTGGTTTCCCTTACCACGAATGGTGGCGGCATCACCCGATAGCCGATGGACACATGGGGTGCCGATGACGCTGGATTCCAGGTAAGTGTCCTAATATTAAATGTCAACAGCTACAGTATGTGTTGATGCCGACTTTACATTTTTTGCTGGGGGGGGGGGGGGGGGGGGACTCTGCTTTAAAGTGGTTGCAAAGTCAGTGAATACCATTACTGCCAGTCCCTCTGTTATACCAAGGTATAATACACACAGTCAATGTTTTTTTTAAATGATGCTGCCAAATACCTTATTTCAGAGCACCGATATGCAGTCATTTGACCTCCCGCCACTCTCCTCCCCCGATCTAGGGACTACAGGAGGAGGGTCTGAGGTTCCCCTCTGACATCAGCTGGGAGGTCCCGTGACCGCTGTTCTATTCGCTCAGCCTCTCCCGCTGTAGTCCTTAGATCTGGCGAGCACAACGGCAGGAAATCATGTGATTGCACAGCAGCGCTCTGAAATTAGGTAGCAGCATTCTTTTAAAAGAATATTGACACTGTGTATTATACTTTGTTATAATAGAGGGGCTAGAAGTAATGGTTCTTACTGACTTTACTGTCACACAAAATAGTGGCTGGAGTGGCAGATTTGGAGATCATTCACACACTAGGAACTGACAGGCAGGGAGGGAGGGGGAGAAAGGAGAGAGGAGAGAGGAGAGACTCCAACACAGCGGGATGACGGAGGCACGTAAGCTAACCATGGTATCATGGATCAGCAGCCATGATTACCATGGTCAGTTCACATAGGGGATACAGGAACAGAATGGATCAACCAGATATTTTACAACACAGAAAGGGACAAATTGCACAGCACAAGCACTATGCTGTTTAACATGATTTAAAAGAACAAGATTTTTTTTTTTATTTTTTTTTTTTTAGGGTTACAATTTCTTTAACTGTACAGACCAATAATTCTAAATGTATCTGGGATCATAATGGAATGTTTAAAATGACTGGGTCATTTGAGTATATTTTTAACATGTTATGTTTAATAAAAAGTTGATTTATATGTTTCTATATATTTTTTCTTCTGATTATTAATTCATTATTGTGGGAGGCTGACATGCTGGACAACCTCATGAGATTTACTAATTAGTCAACATTTTGGACACTGTTTACTGTTTCCTGGAATTCTTTTTCAATTCTAATTTATCTTTGAAACTGCCTATTTTGCTAAAATAACAACATGCATGGGCATTTTGGCAGTACATTCATACTAATTTCAGTTCAAGCTCAGAGGCACAGTAAATTCAAAGATGAGATGAAGATTCACAGAGCTGCCCCTTTAACTTTCCAAGAGCTGACAACTGGAGATAAAATCTGAATAATCAACTGTGCACATCACTTAAATCATGAGATGCAGCAACACTTACAATATTCTTAAATCTTTGATTTTCTGCACTGTAATGATTCAGAATAAATATGCAATCACTTCATCATCAATCCCTTGTTCTGTGTAGTGGCAGCTCCATTTGTCCTCAGCTGGTGTATATAGAACTGTGTCTAGAATTAAATGCCAATGAACAGGTTGCTTAGGCATCCCAGTCACCAACCATATATGATGTTATTTAATGTAAAGGTGATTCATAAATATCAGGAACAGACGTTTAAAGGAAAAAAATGTTCCCCTGTGGTGGTGCTTTCAGGAGCTACAATGCCTAAAGAAAGGAAGTAGCTGGTCTTACCATGCATCTTTTATTCCATCATGGATGGGCAAATTGTTTGTAGCACTGGCATTTTTGCCTATTATTGTAATCAGGGGCGTAACTAGAAATCACAGGGCCCCATAGCAAAATGTTTTATGGGCCCCCCCCCCCCACAAAAAATGGCGGGGCTTAAATTAAATAGTGGGCGTGGTTTAAAGGGCGGGGCTCAAAGAGTGTGTGGTTCGAATCTGAGAAGGAAGAAAGAAAGAAAGAGAGCCCAGATCCTACACCACAATAGCAATATATGTATTCCAGAAAGTTTAATCAACAGATAAAGATACTCCAAACACCTGGTGTTAGTGCTTCAATAATCCTCACCTGTGCCCAATGCAGCGTGGTCTGCCCATGCCCAATACTGCCTCACCTGTGCCCACTGCAGCGTGGTCTGTGCCCAATACAGCGTGTCCAGTGCCCAATGCAGCCTCACCTGTGCCCAATGCAGCGTGGCCAGTGCCCAATACTGCCTCACCTGTGCCCAATGCAGCATGTCTAATGCCCAATGCAGCCTCACCTGTGCCCAATGCAGCCTCACCTGCCTGTGCCCAATGCAGCATGTTCAGTGCCCAATACAGCCTCACCTGTGCCCAATGCCGCCTGACCCGTGCCCAATGCCGCCTCATCCGTGCCCAATACAGCCTCATCCGTGCCCAATACAGCCTCATCCGTGCCCAATACAGCCTCATCCGTGCCCAATACAGCCTCACCCGTGCCCAATACAGCCTCACCCGTGCCCAATACAGCCTCACCCGTGCCCAGTGCAGTGTGGCATGTGCCCACTGCAGCCTCACCTGCCTGTGCCCAATGCAGCATGTTCAGTGCCCAATGCAGCCTCACCTGTGCCCAATGCAGCATGTTCAGTGCCCAATGCAGCCTCACCCGTGCCCAATGCAGCCTCACCTGCATGCGCCCAATGCAGCCTCACCTGCCTGCGCCCAATGCAGCCTCACCTGCCTGCGCCCAATGCAGCCTCACCTGCCTGCGCCCAATGCAGCATGTTCAGTGCCCAATGCAGCCTCACCTTTGCCCAATGCAGCCTCACCTGTGCCCAATGCAGTGTGGCCCGCCCATGCCCAATACAGCCTCACCCGTGCCCAATGCAGCCTCACCCATGCCCAATGCAGTGTGGCCTGTGCCCAATGCAGCCTCACCTGCCTGTGCCCAATGCAGCATGTTCAGTGCCCAATGCAGCCTCACCTGTGCCCAATGCAGCATGTTCAGTGCCCAATGCAGCCTCACCGTTGCCCAATGCAGCCTGACCCGTGCCCAATGCAGCCTCACCTTTGCCCAATGCAGCCTGACCCGTGCCCATGCCCCATGCAGCCTCCCCCGTGCCCAATGCAGCCTGACCCGTGCCCAATGCAGCCTCACCTTTGCCCAATGCAGCCTGACCCGTGCCCATGCCCAATGCAGCCTGACCCGTGCCCAATGCAGCCTGACCCGTGCCCAATGCAGCCTGACCGTGCCCAATGCAGCCTCACCTTTGCCCAATGCAGCCTGACCCGTGCCCATGCCCAATGCAGCCTGACCCGTGCCCAATGCAGCCTGACCCGTGCCCAATGCAGCCTCCCCCGTGCACAATGCAGCCTCCCCCGTGCACAATGCAGCCTCCCCCGTGCACAATGCAGCCTCCCCCGTGCACAATGCAGCCCCCCCCGTGCACAATGCAGCCCCCCGTGCACAATGCAGCCTCCCCCGTGCCCAATGCAGCCTCCCCCGTGCCCAATGCAGCCTCACCTGTGCAGTGGAAGAGGTGAGCCAGACTGCAGCAGCTATTGGCGAGCGTGGGGCTGTCTCAGAGTGGGGGGGGGGGGGCGAGCACCGCCCGCACGGTCCCCCAGCCATGGGAAGTGAGGAGAGGAAGAGGCGCGCTGTCGCAGAGAGCTGTAACAGCTTTCATTTGAATGTCCTGTGTGTTCCCGGGGCTCACCGTCACATAGCCCCACCTCTTGGCCCGGCGCCTTTGATGACGTCACATGTCCCGCATTGGACCGGCGTTCTGTCTATCAAAAGCGCCGGGCCAAGAGGTGGGGCTATGTGACGGTGAGCCCCGGGAACACACAGGACATTCAAATAAAAGCTGTTACACGGCGCTCTGCTTGGACAGCGCGCCTCTTCCTCTCCTCACTTCCCCTGGCTGGAGGACCGTGCGGGCAGTGCTCGTCTCCCCCCCCCGGGCCCCCGGCGGCAGTATGCATTGCTCCTCCTCCCCAGGGGCCCCATAGCTGCTGCGGGCCCCATAGCGGCCGCGTGTGTCGCTATGGCGGTAGTTCCGCCACTGATTGTAATGCAATGCTAACCTATGAGCAGTGTTATAGCTTAGTATTTGGCACCATCTAGTGGCCAATACAGGAAATGGACTCTAGTTATTTTCCTTTCTATAGCATTAGAAGTTCAACAGGAAGTGACTGTTCTGTTTACATTTTTGTGTTGACCTACCTACCCAGAATGCCAAGTGACCTACCCATGATCACTCAGCACTGAACTGCATTCTGGGTAGGATAGAAAAGGACACACGCGGCCATTTTCTTTCTCTTCTGAATGCATGGCCTGCCTGCCAGGAGCTGTGTATGTGTGTGTCCCACAGCACTGCGGCCTGCTCGGTGCGGAGCAGCAATCAGAAGCCAGAGGAGGACTGCACACCACAGCGTGTTGGGATAGCAGTGTGGTCGGATCGGGAAGGATCCAAAGGGCACCCTGACGGAGGTAACTGAGAGCTCCTGGTGACCCTGTGGAGCGGAACATCGTGGCTACTTGGCAGCAGCAAATAGACTGAGATCTTGCAGAGCGGAGCGGTGTGACGGAGTCGGCCGATTAGAAGCAAGACCAAGTCCAACAGAGTGAAGCTGTCTTATTCTTCAGACCCAGCTTGGTGAGAGGGCTGTTCCCCACAGTTTCCACTTGCATACGCCTAGACTTTAACATAGTGTTGCTGGGACCTGTAGTCCCATGGAAGAGAACCAAAGTAAAGACTGAGTTTAAGCAGGCCTCAAGCCTATTCATCACAACACTATTAGCACTGTGTTATTTCAAAGCAATTACACCAGAGGCAGCTACAAGTGGACCACACTACAGGAACAGTTCTAATATTCATCTCACATTAGCCCTTGCTGTTCCACTGTGGGATTACTGTTGGATTACAATTATTACAACACAAATAGCTAGCAGAAGACAGAAGAACAAAGACTGCATCTTTCATTGCAAGGCCTTGCATTCTATCATAGTAGGGGGAGCTCCCTAGTATTTGTGTTGTGCTTTATCATTAACTTTACATTTCTGTAGTCACCAGAGTGTGCTGGAAGTGGGAAGGTGCCCAGAGTAAGGCGTAGTCACTCTGAGCACTAGTCCCAATTGGAGACACATTCTCAGGGATCATATAAGACAACTGTACAGGTACAAACTGTTGTGTATTCCTGCTGTGCTGTTACATTATGTTGGTGTGACAGTGCAAATGCTGTAATTACTATTTTACACTAACCAAAGTCATTGATAAAAAAAAAAGCGTGGGGGTCCCCCCAAACTCAATTACCAGGCCCTTCAGGTCTGCTATGGATATTAAGGGGAACCCCGTCCAAAAAAAAAAAAAATGGCGTGGGGGTCCCCCCAAATCAATACCAGACCCTTGAGGTCTGGGATGGATTTTAAGGGGAACCCCGGCCAAAAAAAAAAAAATGGCGTGGGGTCCCCCTCAAAATCCATACCAGACCCTTATCCGAGCATGCAACCTGGCAGGCCGCAGGCGCGAGAGCGCCCCCCTCCCTCCTGTACCAGGCCACATGCCCTCAACATTGGGAGGGTGCTTTGGGGTCCCCCCCAAAGCACCTTGTCCCCATGTTGATGAGGACAAGGGCCTCTTCCCCACAACCCTGGCCATTGGTTGTGGGGGTCTGCGGGCGGGGGGCTTATCGCAATCTGGAACAAGGGGACCCCCAGATCCCACCCCCCCTGTGTGAAATGGTAAGGGGGTACAAAAGTACCCCTACCATTTCACCAAAAAAGTGACAAAAATGGTAAAAAGGACAGGAGACGGTCTTTGACAATTCCTTTATTAAAATCTTCTTTTATCTTCTTTCTTCTGGTCTTCTTCCTTGTTCCTTTCTTCATCCTTTGGTTTCTTCATCTTCTCCTTCTAGCATCTTCTTCCATCTACTTCTTTCTCCGATCCGCTTCTTCTTGCTCTGGTCTTCTCGTCCGGCATCTTCTTCCACGGCATTGGTGTCTCTTCTGGGCCGCTCCGTGCAATGGGAGCCTCCCACTGTGTGAGGCTTCGCTGCGTCTGACAGGTCTTTTATAACGGAGGGCGGGGCCACCTGGTGACCCCGCCCCCTCTGACGCACGGGGACGTCATGGGGAATTCCCTATGGCTTTCCCCATGACGTCAGCGGGGGGCGGGGTCACCAGTTGGCCCCGCCCTTCGTTATAAAAGACCTGTCAGACGCAGCGAAGCCTCACACAGCGGGAGCCTCCCATTGCGCGGAGCGGCCCAGAAGAGACGCCGACGCCATGGAAAAAGATGCCGGATGAGAAGACCAGAGCAAGAAGAAGCGGATCGGAGGAAGAAGAAGATGGAAGAAGAAGACGGAAGAAGATGCCGGAAGGAGAAGATGAAGAAACCGAAGGATGAAGAAGGAAGAAGACCAGAAGAAAGAAGATTTTAATAAAGGAATTGTCAAAGACGGTCTCCTGTCATTTTTTAAATTTTTTACACTTTTTTGGTGAAATGGTAGGGGTACCCCCGTTACCATTTCACACAGGGGGGGCCGGGATCTGGGGGTCCCCTTGTTAAAGGGGGCTTCCAGATTCTGATAAGCCCCCGCCCGCAGACCCCCACAACCAATGACCAGGGTTGTGGGGACGAGGCCCTTGTCCTCATCAACATGGGGACAAGGTGCTTTAGGTGCTTTGGGGGGGACCCCAAAGCACCCTCCCAATGTTGAGGGCATGTGGCCTGATACGGTTCAGGAGGGAGGGGGACCGCTCTCGTCCCCCCTCTTTTCCTGTGGCCTGCCAGGTTGCGTGCTCGGATAAGGGTCTGGTATGGATTTTGAGGGGGACCCCACACCATTTTTTTTTTGGCCGGGGTTCCCTTAATATCCATAGCAGACCTGAAGGGCCTGGTAATTGAATTTGGGGGGACCCCCACGCTTTTTTATTTTTATCAATTACTTTTTTTTTTATCAATGACTTTCAATGAATGACTGTTCTCTGTGTTATGGGAGCCGACAATTCATTAGCCGCGAGTGATTTTAAATAGCTTTTTTTCCTGTGCAGAGACAGTTCTAAGCACGGGAAACATGCGACCCTTCACAGGCATACTATACACACCCCTAGGTACGAAATTTAAAGGAATATTACACTTTTATTGTTTCACTTTAAGCATTATTAAAATCACTGCTCCTGAAAAAACGGCATTGATACATGTCCCCTGGGGCAGGACCCAGGTCCCCAAACACTTTTTATGACAATAACATGCATATTAGCCTTTAAAATTATCACTTTTGATTTCGAACGTTCGCGTCCATTGTAATTAATAGGGTTCTTAAATTCACACGGACTTTAGGTCCGTTCTCGGGTTCTGGTGCGAACCGAACCCGGGGGTGTTTGGCTCATCCCTAATTGTGGTGTTATCCTTCACTATTAGCTCCACACCAACATTGCACCACAGCTGTGTCAAGGGGACTGAGCCAAGTCAGTGGGGGTTTAATAGCAGAGTACAGGCCCAAACAAATTCAGCAGCTCCTTCGGGGGTCAGTGCTACATGTTTTTCAACATAAGGATCAGATTTTTGGGAATTAATCTAGGTTCATTTAGTTCGTAAGGTTCGGGCCATGTTTTTAAATCCTTCTTCCTTAGACATACCCAAATAAAGTTGACCTTTTTTTGTAGAACTTCACTTTCTCAATCAACATTTGTCTATTCCTAATCCTTATGCTACTTGCAGTAGTAAAAAGATAGGAAAGTATATTGGGGGTTATTTACAAAAGGCAAATCCACTTTGCACTACAAGTTCAAACTACAAGTGCAAAGTGCACTTGAAATTGCACTGAAAGTGCACTTGGAAGTGCAGTTGCTGTAAATCTGAGGGGTAGATCTGAAATTAAATGAGGGGAAGCTCTGCTGATTTTATCATCCAATCATGTGCAAGTTAAAATTCTGTTTTTTATTTTCCTTGCATGTCCCCCTCGGATCTACATCGACTGCAGTTCCAAGTACACTTTCAGTACAATTTCAAGTGCACTTTGTACTTGTAGTGCAAAGTGGATTTGCCTTTAGTAAATAACCCCCATTGCATTTACTTGTTTTAACCTTTTTTTTTTTACATTTCTTCAGTTACTTCCTGGTTTCCATGCCTAGGCAAATGATGTCATACATTCCAGGAGTCTTCAGGAGGGGAACATGGGCTTTCTGAGCTAAGCATATCCTCCTGCTTTCACGCCTGAGCTAAGGGTAGATGGATTGCAGGAAGAAAATGCTACATGAATCATCTGCCCTTACTCAAGATGGCCATAGCCAGAAATACTAGGGGTGGGAGGGGGGGTTCAAAGTGATTTCTCGATAAAATAAAACATGATAACATGAATGGATGTGGGAGTTTGCCTTGTAAAATAAAAAAGTATTAAATTGGTGCTCAAATGCAGTGTAGTTCTGCTTTTAGCTCCTTTGGTGGAATTAAGTGCATTAGGGTAGCTACCACCACAGGCAGACTTTGTAACTGAATCTGTTTGACATTGATACATGTGTGGCTTTTATGGTGATCAGCTCATTCTTCTCTTCTTTTTTTTTTTCATTTAAAAGATGTTTATTGAAGTTTTATAGCATACAGTGAAGTAAAACAAAATAACATAAAGAATAAACAAAAGTATTTAACATAGAGAAGCACAGAACCAGATCATGTACAGTATTATACCCAAGTCATATATTCATCAGTAAATTATGTAGAAGCGTATTTTGCAGTCCATATATTCCACATTTTGTCAAACTTAATGCATTTAAGCGAGTTTATTGCCAAGAGACGTTCAAGCGTGTAATTCTGTTGAACTTTCCTGGTGACATCAATAATATTAACAGTCGGAATAGTTTTCCAATGTTGTAGAATCAAAGACCTAGTAGCCAATATGATGTGGGACACCACATGTCTCATAGTGTATGGAAAATTTTCCAACCCTATCAGCAGTATTGCCAATGTTGGGGTAGGGGGTGTAATCATACCTGTTAGGGATGAAATAAGTGTGAATGTTTGGTTCCATAGGCTGGTGATACTGGGGCACTCCCAGAGTAGGTGGAGAATATGCCCTTTGTGACCACAGTTTCTCCAGCATAGCGGAGAGGTATCTGGAAACATTTTTGCCAGTCTGCAGGGGGTATATTGCCAGCGATTGATTATCCTAAATGATGTTTCCCAGTGGCTAATGCAATGAGAGGATTTTTGTATAATGTTAAATGTGAATTGCCATTGGTCATCAGTAATCGTGGTTCCCATGTCAGTGTCCCATTTCACATGTGCTGCTGATTTTACGAATACCTTTTTATTGTTTAAAAGATTGTAGTACAGTGATATACCTTTGTTGCCCTGTGGACCTTTGGTGATGTGTTGCTACACCGAGGTGGGTAGAGATAAGGTACAAAATGGATTATCCTTCATAAAGTGTGCTACCCATATACATGTGAACAGCATGTGATTAGGCATGTTGTATTTAGTCATCAGGTCTACAGCTGACAGTGGGTTATTGTTGTGGAGTAAATCCTTAACAGTTTTTACCCCTAGGGAAGGGAACTGTTTCAGAGATAGTATAGGGATGTTAGCTTCTATTATACTTAGTGGAAGGCTATTGTTTATAGCTTTGCTATTACTGAGGTGGCGGGAGAGTAAATATCTCCAGGCTCGTAATGACATGGCAATAGTGGGTGGTAGCTTCTGCAAGTTCCATGGTAACCACTTGTCTCCCAGTAGTACGATATGTAAGTCTGGTATTGGAGCTAGGGAAGTTTCAATGTCCACCCATAAAGGCCTGTCGTCTGAAGGGGACCAGTGTTTAAGCTGGTCAAGTCTGGTAGCCCATAAATAATCCTGTATGTCCACAAGACCTGCACCTCCTACTGATTTATTGGGTAATAAATTAGTCCGTGAGCATCTGGCTTTTTTGTCCCCCCATAGTAGTCGCCATTGAAGTCTAGATAGAGATGTCAGGTGGGTTTTAGGGATGTCGAGCGGGAGAGCTCTGAATATGTATAGAATATGTGGGAGAATGAGCATTTTAAATGCCGCCAGTCTGCCAAGCCAGGACAGTTCTTTTTTGGCTATGTTGTTGATTTGGGGTCCAATCTTGGATAGGAGGGGTTTCAGATTAGTTTCAAACAATGTTGTAATGTTGTGAGTCAGGGTGATACCTAGGTATGGTAGACCTTTGTCTGTCCATGTGTAAGGGAGGTTCTGTTGTAGTCTAATGCCCCGTACACACGGTCGGATTTTCCGACGGGAAATGTCCTATCGGACCATGTTGTTGGAAATTCCGACCGTGTGTGGGCTCCATCAGACTTTTTCCGCTGGAATTTCCGACGGAAAAAGTTTGAAATCCTGCTCTCAAATTTTCCGACAACAAAGTCCTATCAGACTTTTTTCGATCGTGTGTAGCGAATTCCGACGGACAAAGTGCAACGCATGCTCAGATCACATTACAAGACCAAAGCTATTGGCTACTTGCCTCTACGTAGTCCCGTCATACGCAACAAACGTCACCACGTTCAGAATGATCAGATTTTCCGACAACTTTGTCTGACCGCGTGTATGCAACACCAGTGTCGGACAAAATCCGTCGGAAAAAATCTGACGGATTTTGTGGTCGGAATTTCCGACCGTGTGTACGAGGCATAAGACAGTCACTTGGCGTGAGGCCCATATTTAAGATGAGGGATTTGGAAAAATTCACTTTATAGTAGGAAATATCCCCAAAGGTTTTCAGTACGTCGTGAACTAGAGGGAGTGAGGAAAGAGGTTGAGTCAGCATTAAGATCACATTGTTAGCAAATAAGTTAATAACGTGGGATTTAGAGCCTATCTGGAAACCAGCGATATCCTTATGAGATCTAATGGTCTCCGCCAGGGGTTCAATCATGAGATTGAATATCGTCGGGGATAGGGGGCAACCCTGGCGGGTACCATTGGTGATCTGAAATGGGTTTGACAGAATGCTGGATGTATATACCTGTGCCAATGGACTGGAGTCCAATGCTAGCACTGCATTGAGTATAGTACCACAAAAACCGAATTTAGTTAAGGTCATAGACATATATTTCCAATGTACCCTGTCAAACGCCTTCTCTGCGTCTATGGAAAGCATCAGAGAAGGCGTTTGAGTACGTTCAACATGGTGAATAATATTAATGATTCTCCTTGTAGCATCTAGACATGTGCACAACAAAAAAAATTGTTTATTTTCATTTCGTTTTTTTTCGTTTCCGAAAGAAAAAATCGTTTTTTTTCGTTTCGTTTTTTTCGTTTCTGTTGATTCGTAACGATTCGTACAATCGTAAGTCGTCGTTGTTCGGATTCGTAACGATTTGTACATTCGTAACATTCGTAGATTCGTAATCGGAGCATAATTCATAATTTTAGGTAATGTGTATGCTATTATTACATTTGAATAATTTACGAATGAAAAAAAAAAAGTTACGAATCGAAAAAAAAGTTACGAATGTATGAATTTTTTTGTTCAATCCATTCGAAGCACGTTAAGCAACGACACGGAAAATTACGAATCGAAAAAAAAAAAAAGTTACGAATTGAAAAAAAAAGTAACGAATCGAAAAAAAAAGTTACGAATGTACGAATTTTTTGGTTCAATCCATTCGAAGCACGTTAAGCAGCACCATTGTAAGGGACACAGAAAGGGACACAAGAGAATTCAAAATTCAACAAAAAAAAAAAAAGTTACGAATGTACGAATTTTTTCGTTCGTTTTCGTTTTTCGGATTTTCTTCATTAGTACATTCGTTGTTTCTAATTTGTTTGTTTTTTCGGATTTTCGTTGTTTTTCAGATTCGTTCGATTCAAATGATTCGTTAATCGGATTCGTACGATTCAAACTATTCGTTAATCGGATTCGTACGATTCGAACAATTCGTTCATTCGTACGAAAACGAACGAACGAAAATAACGAAAAAAAAAGAAAAACTAAAAAAAAACGAAAAGAATTGCACATGTCTAGTAGCATCTGAGGTTTGTCTCCCCTTCACAAAACCCAACTGGTCGCGTTGTATGAGGGATGGGATGAAGTCAGATAAGCGTTTGGCGATAAGTTTAGCATATATCCTAATGTCCGTGTTCAATAAGGAAATTGGACGGAAATTAGATGGAGTAGTGGGATCCTTACCCGGTTTAGGTAGCGTGACTACGTAAGCCTTCAGCATTTCTGGGGGAAAGGATGCAGATTCAGCTTCTCTGGTAAAGACTGATTGTAAGTGTGGGGAGAGGTGTACTTTTAAAGAGAAGATTTTAAAGTATTCATTGGTGAACCCATCTGGTCCAGGTGACTTACCAGTAGGCAGTGTAGCTATTGTTGCAGCTATTTCGGATGTAGTGAATGGTGAGTTCAGGGAAGATATTTGGTCCTCCGATAAAGAGGGCAAATTTAGTTTCCTGAGGAAGTTGTGTATGTGTTCTGGTGTAGGTTGAGATGTGGAGGAGTCATCTTTGATGTTGTATAGGCTATTGTAGTAGTCAGCGAATTGGTTGGCGATATCTTGCGGGTTGGTAATTTTGTGTTTGAGAGTGGGATGAAGCAAGTGGGAAATTCTTGTTTTCACACGTGCAGTTTTGAGTCTGTTTGCCAGGTATTTGCCAGCCTTGTTGGCATTGGCGTATGACATCAGTTTCAGTTGTCTGAGGTGGTAGTCGTATTGTTGGAATAGCATTTCCCTAAGTTTCTCTCTACATTGGGAAATCTGATGGGTAATAGTGGTATTCGGAGCTTGTTTGTTTTGTTCTTCTAGAGAACGTAAATCATGTAGGATAGCTGTAACCTGTGCTGCTCTACGCCTTTTTTCTCTGGCTCCTAGTTGTATCAAAATGCCCCTTATGTATGCCTTATGGGCATTCCAAAGGGTGAATGGATCCCTGACAGAGTCTGAGTTATTAAGGAAGAAGTCTTTTATCTGTTGGGAGATCCCTGTAGAAGTGCGTGGATCCTACAATAATCGTACGTTGCTGCGCCAGATGGGTGGGGAAGAGGAGACAACCTGATCATTAATTGTAATGGTTATAGCTGCGTGGTCGGACCACGTGATGTCATGGATGTGTGCCGAGGAGACTTTTTGTAGCAATAGGAACAATAGCAATAGGAACTTTTTGTCCGATAGGAACAGGTCAATGTGCGAGTAGGAGCAGTGCCTGTGTGAAAAAAAAGTGTAGTCCCTTGCATTTGCATTCATGCAGCGCCAGATATCAAACAGTTCTGCATTGTGCATCAGTTTACTCAGATATGAAGAACTATTAGCCTTGTGAGCGGAAGTATCAAGCTTTGGGTCGACTATGAGATTAAAGTCACCGCATAGGAGTATGCTGCCATAAGGTTGGTCCTTGACTTTCTTCAGCAATCTGCTGAGAAAACGGATTTGGTGGGAGTTCGGGGCATACAGGGAAACCAGTGTGTATGGCAAGGAGTTGATGTCTCCTTTGAGAATGATGAACCTGCCATTTGAATCAATGAGGGTTTATTTGTGTTGGAAGGAGAGGGTGTTCCTCAGAGCGAGTAGGACGCCACCTTTTTTATGTCCAGGTGTGTTTGCTAGAAACACGTGCGGGTAATCCCTGTGGGAGCATTTGGGGGCTTTTGAATCTTGGAAGTGAGTTTCCTGCACACACAGGATGTCGGCCTTGTGTTTTTTGGCTTCTGCCCACATGGAGGGCCGTTTTGCGGGTGGTTTAGGCCCCTTGCATTGATGGACAGGCAGTTATAGGCATGGGTCAGTTCGAAGAGGGTTTGCTGGGCTATGTGGTGCACATACTCACTGCGACCATGGAAGTCAGTTGGGTGATGCATTCTGGTATGGGGCTTGTTCAGAGCTGGTTGGTGGTTCCGTGCTGGTTGAAGTGCTTCAAAGATAAAACTCAAAAAATAAAAACAACAGAAGTAGAACAGAGTTAATAGTAAGTAAATACTAAGCTCAATAAGAAAGGGATACATAAACTGATCCATGTGCAGGCAAAACTGCTGCTAGTATCTTGAAGGGAGAAAACAGGGAACGTAACATAGTACCCCTGTGTCCGGAGAGAACTGAGTAATATAAGTCGAGTGACTTTTATCCGTGACCACCTGTGTCCTTTTTGGAGGAGCGTTTGCGGGAGACCACCTGCCATTCCTCAGGCATTGGAGTTGGTGATGGAGTGGGTGCATAGGTAGATGGGGGCATGTGGTCGGGTAACATACCCCATTGGCGGAGTGCTGCTAAACCTTCTTCCACTGTGTTGATTGTTATTGAGGCGCCATTTTGGGTGAGAGCTTGGCGGGGTATTTCCACTTGTAGATAATGTTGTGGTTCCTCAAAGCTTTAGTGATTGTTGCCAGGTTGCGACGTTGCTGGAGTGTATGCCTAGACAGGTCTGGGAGCAGTTGTAAGTCGGCATATTGTGGGTGTTTAGTTTCAGCCCTAAGCAATATCATTAGGATTTGCTCTTTGACATGGTAGTAGTGTACTCTGAGGAGCACGTCCCTGGGAGTGTTGTCAGGGAGGAATGCTGGTTTGGGGATACGGTGAATGCGGTCCACTATGAGGTCCTGAGGGGACAATGAAGGCAGTAAGGTGGAGAACAGAGCCTGGGCGTATGGCAGTAGCTGCGCAGCAGGTACAGATTCAGGGATCCCCCTAATCTTTATGTTGTTCCTTCTGGAACGTTCTTCCAAATCTGCGACTTCTTTTTTCAGCCATGCGATTTCCTCACTATGGTTGCTATGGGCATCTACCATTGTGTTGAATGATGAGGTAACCCTGCTGATGCTTTGTTCAACATGGTCTATTCTGTCACCCAGGGCCTGAACTTCTCTGTGGCAGTGATTGATCCCAGCAGTCATGTCAGCATAGAGAGATGCTTTCAGGGACAGCATCATGTCCTTGAGGACAGTGTCAGAAACTGGTCTGTCAGAGGTAGGGAAAGCAGCAATGGGATCCTGTGTGGGATGTTCTCTGTGTTCCCCAATTGTAGTGGATCTGCTTACCTCCATTGTAGGGTCAGTCAGCGGCCTCTCCGGGGAAGCAGTCCTCTGCTTTTGTTTGGCTGGGCTTCTTGTAGATGGGCTGGATGCTCCAGATGAGGATCCGCTGTGTGGATCAACTCCATTGTGTTGGGTTAGAGGACCGGAACGGCCGTTAGATGTCCCGGCCCGCAGCTCCGTCGGCTTGCCTGAGGCGCCGGCGCCATTTTGTGGAGGACCGCGCGCTTTGGAGAACTCCAGTAATTGTTGCGGATTCTGCGGGTTCTTGCGCTGGCGGGTCATGTCTGCTGAGTCAGCGGGGCTCTGGGATGCCGATGGTGGTGTTTAGGCAGTGGATGGCGAGGTAGGGCACGGATGTATGCGGATTCTCTCCGGCAGCCGAGCGGAGCGCTCAGATTAAGCATCCATGTTGGAGCTCGGTCACCACGCCCCCCCCCCCCCCCCCCTCATTCTTCTCATTTTGAGGAACTTATATGTTAAATGTTCAGCAGCACATGACCATGAAGAGTCAGCTCCTGCACACAGACGAAAGGACGCATCTTGTGATAAATATTTATATGTAAAAAAAACTATTTTACACAAATTTATAGAAAAACATCTGCTAATAAACCCATAAACCTGTAATAAAATAAATAAACAAACCTGCCCTAAAGTGGAATGCCTCATATTCAACATTTTGTATATTTTACTTATAGGGCCTAATAATTAGATCTTTTATATGGACAACTAATGCGTTAAAATAAATATATGGTAGTTTACATATTGTATTTACTTTTTATTATGATAGGACTAAAAATAAAAATGTAATATGATTTTATTTTTTCGATAGGGAAAAAAGGAAATATTCCATATACTTTTTTTTATATTTTTACAGGCTGCCAGGAGGTGGAGCTCTGATCCTTTTCACATGTTTTCCTGCTTCCTATTTCCATCTTTTGTAAAAAGAAAGTCTTTTGTTCTTGGAGCTCAATATTTCTGCCTCATTCTCACACAAATGAATGAAGTAGAACAGTAACATTTCTATATGAGATAGCTACAGTATATCTGAGGTTTCAATGACAATGACTAACTGCATGCCTTACTCCTCATGGATTAAATATTTATTCGTACGTAAAAAAATAATTAACAAAATAACGAAATATAACATGGTTTAACCCTGAAGTGCATCTAAGTTCAAATATACATGTACAGCTGTGTCTGTTACATAATTTTTGCTTATGGATAGAACCTTTGTGGAACTGGGTCCAATAATGCTTGCAATTTCAAATGTGGCAATGTGCCTTGTTTTGATTTTATTCATTTCCTCTCTTCATTGTATTCTCACCACATTCAAGTGTCAATATAACCAAAAACAAAACTTATAGTGTTATAAGTGACAATATCCCCACTCCAGCTAAATTGTGCAAACTCTAATGTAAAAAAAGTGCTACAAATCAGTGCTCTTCCATGCAGACCACTCTCCCCTTTGCTCGATCACCTTATCCAACAAGTAAAGTCTCATAAATCACTCCTCACAAATCTTGCTTCAACCATCCTCGTTATGGCGATTATTTCACTGAAAAAGACAACATTTCTTAAATAGTTTAGTAATTCTTTAAAGAATTACCAAAAATCCAATGTGCTCACATTTAAATTAATCACATGCTACAACACACTACTCAATGCTTCAACTGATAACCGTTCACCTACGTGGTTCCCTCGATCAACATCCTCCCCTTTTATGTGAACACTCCAGTGCAAATATATATCTTACCCACTTTACAGCCCACTGAGAAGTCGGGCTGAAAGAGCATGATATAATTCACTCCACTCTCTGCTTTATAACTTTCATCCAGTGTACTCCACCAGTTTGTAAGTAGTACCCATAAAAAAAGGCTTAAAAAGGACCATAGTGTAGTACTAAAACATAAAAAAAAATGTTTTCCCATAATAGGCTTACTTACTTAGTAGGTGAGGTTGAAAAAAGGCACACGTCGATCAAGTTCAACCTATGTGTGTGATTATAAGTCAGTATTATGCCGCGTACACACGTGCGGACTTTTGCCGGCGGACTTAGTCCAGCGGACAATCCCGCAGGACTTTCCAGCTGGGTCCGCTGGACTTTCCGAGCGTGTGGACTTGCCCGCACACGCACGGACCTCTCCGGCGGATAATCCGCTGGCCAAAAGTCCGCGGGACTTTTGAAAATGAACGGACTTGCCCACACACGGAGCAGTCCGTTCATTTAGAACGTAACTTCAGGTTACGTAGCTAGCGTAGGCAGTAAATGCCGCCGCGCTAGCTCCGTAAGCTGGCATGGATTTAAAGGGACTCCCCACGCCGAAAAAACGGAGTGGGGGTTCCCCCCAAATCCATGTCAGACCCTCATCCGAGCACGCAGCCTGGCAGGCCAGGAAAGGGGTGGGGACGAACGAGCGCCCCCCCCTCCTGAGCCGTACCAGGCCGCGTGCCCTCAACATGGGGGGTGCCCTGGGGAAAGGGGGGCCGTGCGCCCCCCCCCACCCCAAAGCACCTTGTCCCCATGTTGATGAGGACAAGGGCCTCTTCCCGACAACCCTGGCCGTTGGCTGTCGGGGTCTGTGGTCGGGGGGCTTATCGGAATCTGGGAGCCCCCTTTTATAATGAGTCCCCCACCCTATGTGAATGAGTATGGGGTACGATGTACCACTACCCATTCACCTAGGGTGTAAAATGTAAATGGATGCTGGGACTGTGACATCACAAGGGGGCGGGGTCACCATGTGACATGAGCATGTGACCCTGTCCCCATGTCCCTATATAAGTCCCAGCGCAGCGCGGCTCTGGCATTCCGGGCAGAGAGAGTGTCGGGTCAACATCGGAAGAAGAACAAGAAGAAGGACAAGAAGAAGAAGGCGGCGCCGGCGGCGCGGAAGACGACGACCGCCGCAAGAACAGAAGAGACCCCCGGAAGACCCCGGAAGACCCCCGAAGGCGGATCGAGACCCCCAGACGACAGCGGCGACGACGAAGAAGGTAGCCGGACTTCCCCCGCTCGGTAAAAGAGCTTGGTAAATGGCGGGGGAGTCCGGCGAGAAGACCCCCAAGACGGAAGAAGACCCCCGGAGCAGTGCAATAAACTATTTTTTGCAAAAGTGTGGGTGTTTTTTTACTTTACATTTTACACCTTAGGTGAATGGGTAGGGGTACATCGTACCCCATACTCATTCACATAGGGTGGGGGGCCGGGATCTGGGGGCCCCCTTATAAAAGGGGGCTCCCAGATTCCGATAAGCCCCCCGCCCGCAGACCCCGACAACCAACGGCCAGGGTTGTCGGGGAGAGGCCCTTGTCCTCATCAACATGGGGACAAGGTGCTTTGGGGTGGGGGGGGGGCGCACAGCCCCCCTTTCCCCAGGGCACCCCCCATGTTGAGGGCACGCGGCCTGGTACGGCTCAGGAGGGGGGGTGCGCTCGTTCGTCCCCACCCCTTTCCTGGCCTGCCAGGCTGCGTTCTCAGATGAGGGTCTGACATGGATTTGGGGGGAACCCCCACGCCGTTTTTTTCGGCGTGGGGAGTCCCTTTAAATCCATGCCAGTATACGGAGCTAGCGCGGCGGCATTTACTGCCTACGCTAGCTACGTAACCTGAAGTCACGTGCTAAATGAACGGACTTGCCGATGAGCGGCAAGTCCGTTCATTTCAAAAGTCCCGCGGACTTGCCTACTAACGGCGGGATTGTCCGCCGGACTGCCAAGTCCAGCGGATAATTTTAAAACCAAACTTAAAACTTTGGCCTGCCGGACTTTGGCGCCAAAAAGTCCGCCGACGCCCACACACGAGGGGATTATCCGCTGGACTTCAGTCCAGAGGATAATCCCGCGGGATAGTCCCTTCGTGTGTACGCGGCCTTACATTGTATATACCTGTATGTTGCGGTGGAGCAGGTGCTTATCTAATTGTTTTTTTAAACTATTGATGCCCCCCACTGAGACCACCGCCTGTGGAAGGGAATTCCACAACCTGGACGCTCAGATTAAATCAGTATAATGGCTTGCATATAGAACCTCTTTCAAAATGGCGCACCACTTCCACTTCCTGGTCATCAGTCTGACATCACTTCCTGACTTTCTTCCTATGGAATTTTTCAAAAGAGATGATGCCAGATTGGAAGCTTTCATTTTATACACAGCCACTATCTTAGTAGCTAGAAACCACATCTACCACTATCCTATATACTGCAGATTAAGACTGACCTAAAAACAACTACACTAACCAGTTTTCTACTTAATAAACAATATAGTATATATTTATAGCTGTACCCCCGTAGGGGCTGCTAAGTGATGTGGCCCACCTGTCACTCTAAGACAATGAACAGTCCATGTGCTTGTTTTTGTTTGTTTTATTGAGGAAATTTAACTTGGATGGGGTAATGGAAATTTGGGATGCCCGATGAATTGTGGAACAACCAATTGGTGAATTGTAGAACAATCAATTGGTGAATTGTAGAACAATCAATTGGTGAATTGTAGAACAATCAATTGGGGTGAACTATGTACACTCCCTGTACACATCACTACTTCAGTGTCCTCCAGCACTTCCCTTGCTTGCAGACTATCCATCTTCCTTCCTCCTGCACAACTCTTGACTCTCAGGAACAGCTAGCACTAAATGGTTAGGTCTAACTCTGACTCAGCCAGACCTTAGCAACCGCCCTTTGCATGCTGGGACCGCGGGCCCCTATGGTGTAGCAAAACAAATAGACAGTCTCCAGTGCTAGCTGTCCTACAGATGGACTACTGCTCCCAGTCAGCCTTAAGGGCCCTGACAGTCCTCCTGGATGCAGCTGCCCGACTCCACTGCCCTTGACACCACAGTTCTCTCCACTGGCCCTGCACCCACCCCAGACTGTATGCGCCCAGTCCTCTCAGGTGTGCCTCCCCAGTCTTCTTGACTGTGCATTTCACTCACCAGCCCTCCTAATTTGCACTACAGCCAATGTTAAATGGACTGTAGTGCACATCTGCAAAATGCAAAAAGAACTAAAAATGCGTATGTGTGAATCAGGCCTAACTGGATAGTGTTATTGGGGTTAATTTACTAAAACTGGACAGAGCAAAATCTGATGCAGCTGTGCATTGTAGGCAGCTTCTAACTTCAGCTTGTTCAATTAAGCTTTAACAAAAAAAACTGAAAGCTAATTGGTTTCTATACAGAGCTGCACCAGATTATGCACTATTCAGTTTTACTAAATCAACCTCACTGTATCTGGTTGCAGCATTTATATGTAAGCATTGATGAACCAGGCCCCTTAATTAACTCCCGTTAGAGATCAATACACCACACAAATGTGACCTGGAAATGGCTATAGCATTGTCACAAACAAATCCACATTGAGCACATGATGAAAAAAATTGACAAGCAGAGGTCAATTTCACTGAAAAGCAAAATGATAACTCCAGAGAAATTGGCAACTGAAACTACATAAATGTCATCTTATACAGCAAAAGTGGATCCCTTCCCACCTCCCAATCCTCCATACTGCTTCATAAGGCCACCCATCATACTAAAGGGAAAATATGGAGGCTCACAAAGACAGCAAAGTAGAGGCTGGACTTTGCATAGGAAAAGCAAAGATTTGCACATAAATGCTGTCTGTATCTATGAACCCTATCATTTATATGACCTTTTCATTAAAACCAACCTTACTTATTGTACATTTCTCATCAACTGTTGAGTTTGAAATGTTCAGGTCCCTCACTGCTTTACTTTAAAGTGATTGTAAGGCTTTGTTTTTGTTTTTTGCTTTTTTTTAAATAACAAACATGTCATACTTACCTCCACTGTGCAGTTAGTTTTGCACAGAGTGGCCCCGATCCTCGACTTCTGGGGTCCCCGGGCAGCACTGGTAGCTCCTCCCCGCATCATATAACCCCCTAGGAGAGTCACTCTCCTGGGGGGGTTACCTTGCGGGCACGGTCCCGGGTCCAGCATCTGCATCCATAGACACAGAATGCATTATTGGATTTGATTGACAGCAGCGGGAGCCAATGGCTGTGCTGCTATCAATCTATCCAATCAAGAGCCGAGACAACGGGCAGAGGGGAAGAGTGCATCAGCGGTGTGGCTAGTACCTGAGTAAAAATGGGGGGCTGGGGGGCCGGTCAGTGACAGAAGTTTTTTCACCTTAATGCATAGGTTGCATTAAGGTGAAAAAACATGAGGGTTTACAACCCCTTAAAGTGGAAGTAAACCCCCCTCTCGTTTTCAGCCAAGGAGGCTGCCATCTTTGCCTCTGTTTAATCTTCAACTGCCACAGTGCTGCACATGTGATCCGTTATGACACCAGCCATTGGATGGTTTGACTGTTTGGTTGAGAGCACAGCCAATGTGCAGTTAGCATTCCAGGCATGCCTTTTTTTTTTAAACTGTTAAATCGATGGGTTTACTTCCGCTTTAAAGTACTGGCAAAAAATATTGCACTGAAATTATTCAAGGCTTGAAAACATCAGATTTTTTCATGTTCTGGGTATGCTTTTAATTGCAAACAAAATATTATACAGTATCATTTGTCTGCAGCCATTCTCTATGGCTGATGTAACTGGCAACCTTTTGTACAAGCAATTCTATTCTCTTCAATGCCCATTGTGATAACGTTACTCTGTTTTTATATGCCATTCACAGAATCCTTGCTACATCTCTCAGAACGTGTCATTTGATGAATTGACCAAGGACGTCTCAGACTTGAAGATTCCGTTAGGATATTACAAGACAATTTACTGTTATGATTCAAGATGTAGGTCAATAAACAGATGTCTGGCATGATGGCCAAAGGTGCAATGAACTGAGACATGTTTCCAATGTAGGATGAAAAGATCCATTTTACCAAAGTGCATATTTTATTATTCTATGCATATAAAGCACCGCATTAGGGTCAATAAGTGAGTATCAATTGCATCCACGTATGTACACAGAAATAGACATCCTGCTGTTCTATTCTATTCTTCCAAGGCAGTAAAACTGAAATTTCAATCTGAAGATAGTCACTAAAAACAACATTTCTGACTATGAAAAATTTATGGTTCTGCTTTGTGATGTTTTGTTTCAGAACTACATATAAATGAGCCATGGTTGCACGCAGACTATCAATATGAATGCATGGTGTTGTTTCCTGTTATGAGTTTGTGTAAGTTATTATACTAAAGTAAAACTTCTCTAACAGTGCTGGCTGCACACAATGAATAGATACAGTAAATAAATCAACATTATGGTCTGTAACATTAACAGTGAATTAAAGCTATAGATTGTCGATTCACACCTGTGAATTATAATACACACTGATTCTCAGGTATGTGGCATTTTTACATACATACATGCATACAGTATATACATACATAAATATATAACATGAATATTGAAAAATCCACAATATAGATTACATATTAATTAACTGTATATTATTACTGTATGTTATTATATATTGTTGTTATCTTTCTTATGCTCATGAAAAAATTGCATATTATATTCTAATTTTCCTTTAGTCCGATGAATTTAATATATTGTATATTATTTCATATTTAGCACTTTACAATTGCAGGCTTGCAACATTGATTTGCTTCTTTACTATACAGGTGCAGCTCAAAAAATTTGAATATCATCAAAAAAGTTAATTTATTTCAGTAAATCAATTCAAAAAGTGAAACTCGTATATTAAATAGATTCATTACACACAGAGTCATATATTTCAAGCATTTCTTTCTTTTTTGATGATTATAGCTTACAGCTAGTGAAAACCCAAAATTCAGTATCTCAGAAAATTTGAATATTACATAAGACCAATAAAAAAAAAAAAAAAGAATTTTCAATAAAGAAATGTTGGCTTACTGAAAAGTATGTCCATGTACAGTATAGTATGCACTCAATACTTGATCAGGGCTCCTTTTGCATGAATTACTGCATTGATGTGGTGTCGGTGTGGCATGGAGGCGATCAGCCTGTGGCACTGCTGAGATGTTATGGAAGCCAGCGCTGTATTTTGGCCTAGGCTGACAAGGCCCAGGCCTAGGGTGGCACTTTTGGGGGGTGGGAACGGCAAAAAAAACGCCTCCCCCTGCAGGAAAAAAAAAAGCCCCCCCCCCCTCCAAGCCTCTACTAAGCTGCCGAACTTTAGATCAGCGCAGCGCGAGCTTCATCTGGGCAGGCAGAAGTAGCAGTGGGCTGGGACCTGCACCAATCCAGAGGCGGCTAAATGTCACTGGCAGCGTCAGAGGTGGGGTCTGCATGTGCAGGAAGTCCGGGCAGATGATGATGCTGTACATGCTGGACAAGCCGTACGAGTCGGCGAGTGGCGGGAGGCGGAGTTTCTGGCTATCTGTGCAGTGTCGGGGGGAGATCTATTGGAGGAGAGGAAGATGTTGAAGAGTTACTTAACGCAGTTACTTTAGAGGGTAACTGATTACTCTTCCCCTCATGGTAATGGCATTCCCAATACTTGGGCGGCGTTACCGCAATTACATCTACCGCCCGGGACCAGGTAGACGGAACTAGCGAAGGAAGTGAATGTCTCCGCCTCCATTGGTGAGATTGACACATTACGAGCCCCGTTGCCTGGTATGGATTTAAAGGGAAACCCCTATGCTGAAAAACGGTGTGGGGGTCCCCCCAAAGTCCATAGCAGACCCTTATCCGAGCACGCAGCCCGGCCGATCAGGAAAGGGGGTGGGGACGAGCGAGCAGCCCCCCCTCCTGAACCGTACCAGGCCGCGTGCCCTCAACATGCGGGGTGCTTTGGGGAAGGGGAGGCCAAGCACCTTGTCCCCATGTTGATGAGGACAAGGGCCTCTTCCCAATAACCCTGGCCGTTGGTTGTCGGGGTCTGCGGGTGGGGGGCTCATCAGAATCCAGGAGCCCCCTTTAATAAGGGGGCCCCCAGATTCCGGCCCCCCACCCTATGTGAATGTGAACCCATTCACCTGGGGAAAAAAGTGTTAATAAAAAAAACACTTTATTAGACAGCTCCGGGGGTCTTCTTCCGACTTCGGGGGTCTTGTCCCGCTCTTCTGCCGGGCCTCCGCTATCTTCTTACAGCTCTTTTACTAGCGTTGGCCCGGTCTTGTCGCTGTCGCGGCTGCCTTCTTCTTTTTCTTCTTCTTCTTCCTTCTGATGTTGACACAACGCTCTCCCCGACTGTAATGGCAGGGACGCGTTGTGCAGCGACTTATAAAGGCATAAGGGGCGGGGTCACCAGGTGATGTCACGTGGTGACCCCGCCCCTTATGATGTCACAGTCCCAGCATCCCCCGGCAACCGACGGCAAGGGTTGTCAGGAAGAGGGCCTTCCTTCCTCATCAACATGGGGACAAGGTGCTTTGGGGTGACGGTGCTCGTGAGGTGTCAATTTCGCCAATGGAGGCGGCGACATTCACTTCCTTTGCTAGTCCCATCCTTAGAATATAAAAAAAAAGTCACAATTACTTTGCTGAGTAACTAATTACTTTTCCAATGTAGTAACTGAGTTACTAGCGCAATTACTTTTTGGGAGAAGTAATTTGTAACTTAACTAATTACTTTTTTAAAGTAAGATTACCACTACTGCAGGCAGGGACAGTGCCTAGGGCAGCTTGCTCTGGATTCATGGTGGTGCCCTGGTGTTGCTGGCAACATGGCGGTGCCCAGGTGTTGCTGGCTACATGGTGGGGCCCGGGTAGCTGGCAACATAGTGGTGCTTGGGTTTTGCTGGCAACGTGGTAATGCCCAGGTTTTGCTGGCAACATGGCAGTGCCTGGGTGTTGCTGGCAACATAGTGGTGCCCAGGGTTTGCTGGCAACATAGTGGTGCCTGGGTTTTGCTGGCAACGTGGCAGTGCCCTGGTTTTGCTGGCAACATGACAGTGCCCGGGTGTTGCTGGCAACATGGTGGTGCCTGGGGTTTGCTGGCAACATGGTGGTGCCTGGGTGTTGCTGGCAACATGGTGGTGCCCGGGGTTTGCTGGCAACATGGTGGTGCCTGGGTGTTGCTGGCAACATAGTGATGCCTGGGTTTTGCTGGCAACGTGGCGGTGCCTGGGTTTTTCTGGCAACGTGGCAGTGCCTGTGTTTTGCTGGCAATGTGGCGGTGCCCGGGTGTTTCTGGCAACATGGCAGTGCCCTGGTGTTGCTGGCAACATGGCAGTGCCTGGGTTTATCTGGCAACATAGTGGTATTATTGGCAACATAGTGGTGCCTGGGTTTTTCTGGCAAAGCGGCAGTGTCTGGGTTTTGCTGGCAATGAGGCAGTGCCTGAGTTTTGCTGGCAATGTGGCGGTGCCTGGGTGTTGCTGGCAACATGGTGGTGCCCGGGTTTTGCTGGCAGACCTTCAGGTCTGGTATGGATATTACAGGGAACCCCGTGCCAAAATTTAAAAAGAAAATGGCGTGGGAGTCCCTCTCAAAATCCATACCAGACCAGTCTCTCACCCCCCCCCCCTTTTTTCCTGCGGCCTGCCAGATTGCGTGCTCGGATAAGGGTCTGGTATGGATCTTTGGGGAACCCCACGCCATATTCGTTTTTATTTTGGTACGGGGTTCCCCTTAAAATCCATACCAGACCTGAAGGGTCTGGTATGAATTTTGAGGGGAACCCCCATGCCATTTTTTTTTTAAAAATTTGGCACGGGGTTCCCCTTAATATCCATACCAGATCTGAAGGGCCTGGTATAAAATGTGGGGGGACCCCCACGCATTTTTTCTGGTGCGCGGTGACATCAGATCCTATAGCTCCACCCAACGCGGCATTGATGCCAATTACAGAGCTATAGGATCTGACGTCGCCGCACACCAGCTGGCTGGCCTGAGCCGCAGCTGTGAGTCTCGTTTGAATTTTCTGCTATTCCTTGTAAAGATGTCAGTTGTCCATCATATGGAATAAAGGAACTTTTGATTTGAAACTTACTGCACTATGAAGCCCTTTTCTTTCTTTTATAATATACTCCACGAGTGCACTTAATCTGATACGGGTCCCACGGAGAGCATTGTAGCATTTGGAATTGCCAGCGGAGGACAGGATCCAGATGGATGTGTGGATAAAACAAAAAGCACCACTTTAAGTGCAGTAAGTTCTGGATTTTAATAAAGAGCTAAAAACTGTTTACTCACAAAGGTACAGATGTAATCAGCATAAAGGCATATAATACCAGATGTCCATAAAAGCGATGAGTTTGGTGTCCTGGATTGCAGCAGCGTCTGTGTGGCAGGCTGGATCCGAAGTGTGCTAAAACGTCCTGCAGGTGGAACGCAATGAATTCGTATTTCATAATTCGTGTCTGAAATTCAATTCGGATTCATACGAAATACGAATTTTCGTTAGATTTGTAAACTTTTCGTAACAATTACGAATGTTCGTTATGATGAATTTATCATTATGAGGGGCTCCCACCATCCCTGTGCTGTGCTGACTTCCTGGGTTTTTAACTTGTAGGTTTGTTAACTTTTCGTAAACAATTACGGATTTTCATTATGATGAATTTATCATTATGAGGGGCTTCCACCATCCCTGTGCTGTGCTGACTTCCTGAGGTTTTTAACTTCATCATAACGAATAATCGTAGTTAACAAAAATTCTGTCCGATTCTGTTGTAACAGAATTTGGATCCGAAGTTTGTTTATGAAATTTTGGGTAAACTATTTTCATATTGCGGGGTCTGGTAACACTAAGTTTTAGACCAGCTTCACACCTTTGCATTGCAACAACTCATCCATTTTGTTTCACAAGAGATTTATTAGGTTTTTCATGGTTTACAGACAATGCAAAGCCATATCGACCAATGGAGATTATTGTGCAATGTTGTTTGACCTGTTGGCTGAATAATACATACAGGACATTAAAGATGCAGACCGGCACACGCTAGTGTCCTTCTTTGCTTACATTTCCCTGTGTGGGCCTTAATCATAGCTATAATTAGGGCTCACACAGGGCTGAAACATGTATTGAAGGAAGGACACTTGTTTTTTTTAATTCTGTGATAAATAAAGGAGTATCATGATCCCATTAGAGTGTACCAGTCTACAACTTCATATTGCTATTGTGACTGTCAGATAACTGCACACTTGCACTGGACCTACATGAACTTTCAGGTTGAGTGAAGACTGCTATTTAATGTTTCCACCATTATCACCTTTTGAGTGGACCAGAACTACCGCAATCTGTTTTAACCGTTACTGTTTATGAACTTTACCATACTCATTTAGCAGTGGAAACATTACAGTTAAAATTAAACATGCACTTTAACACTGAGTCATATTGATCAATGAATGTTTTATGCATAGTTTATATGAACTTATATAAATGGGCCACCAATAACCAATAAAGACTGTTGTTTAATGTCACAATGAGCTATATTGCTGATTCCAGTGGTTTTAAATTCAGAAGGTTTTTTATCTTAATGCATACTTACATGAGTCCCATCTCAATCCAGCGATGTTGCACAAGAGACTCGGTTATTCGAAGCTGCTTGCTGTGGCGGCACTCGGCAGGAGGGAGGGGCCAGGAGCGCCGGTGAAGGACCCAGGAAGAGGAGGATCAGGGCTGGTAAGTATAATGCCCTGTACACACGACTTTCCGACGGAAAAATCCCATAACAAAAAGGCTAGTTATATTAATGTTACCAAAAATAATGTTAAATACACCAAAAATTTGGTTTGTTGAAAAACATTTTTTATAAACGCACATGTCAATGTGCTTGGAGTAAAAAAAAATATTATCATCAACAATGTGTGGCTTCTTTCAATGCTCAAAAACTGTTTTTGTAGTAAAGTTGGTGTTTTCAGTGGCATTGGGTGTTATTTACTAAAGGCAAATCCACTTTGCACTACAAGTGCAGTTTCCAGTACACTTGTGCAATGCACATATAGTGCATAGTGGATTTGCCTTTAGTTATTACCACCCACAGTGCTTTTTAATTTGCCTCAATCACTCCATTTTCATGACTACACAAATTTCTGTCATGGTGCTGAATATTTAGAATATTTTTGTCAGTAATGCACTACATACATTACCAACAAATACAAGGTGGGTGTGTATGTATAGCAGACCCACAACATAATAGGAGTATTAGCTGAAGAAGAGACTATCACCTCATGTCTCAAAGAAATTTGTTTTGCACTGTTGAAGAAAAAGGCACCAAACAACCAAACAAAAAAAAAAAAGATAACCTACAGTGGTGTGAAAAAGTGTTTGCCCCCTTCCTCATTTCCTGTTCCTTTGCATGTTTGTCACACTTAAGTGTTTCGGAACATCAAACCAATTTAAACAATAGTCAAGGACAACACAAGTAAACACAAAATGCAATTTGTAAATGAAGGTGTTTATTATTAAAGGTGAAAAAAAATCCATCATGGCCCTGTGTGAAAAAGTGATTGCCCCCTCATAACTGGTTGGGCCACCCTTAGCAGCAACAACTGCAACCAAGCGTTTGCGATAACGTGCAATGAGGCTTTTACAGCGTCCTGGAGGAATTTTGGCCCACTCATCTTTGCAGAATTGTCCTAATTCAGTTACATTAGAGGGTTTTCGAGCATGAACGGCCTTTTTAAGGTCATACCACAACATCTCAATAGGATTCAGTCAGGACTTTGGCTAGGCCACTCCAAAGTCTTCATTTTGTTTTTCTTCAGCCATTCGGTGGTGGACTTGCTGGTGTGTTTAGGATCATTGTCCTGCTGCAGAACCCAAGTTCGTTTCAGCTTGAGTACACGAACAGATGGTCGGACATTCTCCTTCAGGATCTCTTGGTAGACAGCAGAATTCATAGTTCCTTTTATCACGGCAAGTCTTCAGGTCCTGAAGCAGCAAAACAGCCCCAGACCATCACACTACCACCACCATATTTTACTGTTGGTATAATGTTCTTTTTCTGAAATGCAGTGTTCCTTCTACGCCAGATATACTTGGACACACACCTTCCAAAGAGTTCCACTTTTGTCTCATCGGTCCACAGAATGTTGTCCCAAAAGTCTTGGGGATCATCAAGATGTGTTGTTGAGAAATTGAGACGAGCTTTGATGTTCTTTTTGCTCAACAGTGGTTTTCTCCTTGGAACTCTGCCATGCAGGCCATTTTTGCCCAGTCTTTTCCTGATGGTGGAGGCATGAACGCTGACCTTAACTGAGGCAAGTGAGGCCTGCAGTTCCTTGGACGTTGTTGTGGGGTCTTTTGTGACCTCTTGGATGAGTCGTCGCTGCGCTCTTGGGGTAATTTTGGGCGGCCGGCCACTCCTGGGAAGGTTCACCACTGTTCCATGTCTTCGCCATTTGTGGATAATGGCTCTCACTGTGGTTTCGCTGGATTCCCAAAGCTTTGGAAATGGCTTTATAACCCTTTCCAGACTGATAGATCTCAATTACTTTCTTTCTCAATAGTTCCTGAATTTCTTTGGGTCTCGGCATGATGTGTAGCTTTTAAGGATCTTCTGGTGGACCTTACTGTGTCAAGCAGCTCCTATTTAAGTGATGCCTTGATTGTGAACAGGTGTGGCAATAATCAGGCCTGGGTGTGGCTAGAGAAATTGAACTCAGGTGTGGACAACCACAGTTATAGTATGTTTTAACAAGGGGGGCAATCACTTTTTCACACAGGGCCATGATGGTTTGGATTTTTTTTCACCTTTAATAATAAACACCTTCATTTACAAATTGCATTTTGTGTTTACTTGCGTTGTCCTTGACTATTGTTTAAATTGGTTTGATGTTCCGAAACACTTAAGTGTGACAAACATGCAAAGGAACAGGAAATGAGGAAGGGGGCAAACACTTTTTCACACCACTGTAGGAGACAGCTCAAAGAAAGTCAAGCAGTAAATGAAAGCAAAGATTATTCCAGTTTCCAAAATAAATTTATTTAAAAAATGTCTCAGACATTGTCTGGCATATCAATGGCCCTCCTACCCACAAAGTACTCCATGTATCTGTTTCTGACCTCGCTGGCACTTTGGGGGGGCAAGCCAGGATGGCCAGCTTCAAGTGCTGTCAGGTTAGAACTTTCAGGAAAGTTGGCCTCAGGCCCAACTGAGGCCACATAGTTTGGTGAGTTTTTGTTGGAGAAAATTGTGCAGAATGCAGCAGGAAACACTATATGATTCAGTTTATATTCCGTCATGTGGATCGGTGTCAAAAATAGGCGGAACCGGCTGGCCATTATCCCAAAAGCATTCTCCACCACTCTTCGGGCTCTGGCCAGCCGGTAATTAAAAAACCCTCTGGTCCGGGGTGAGGGTCCCCATAGGGAAAGGCTGCATAAGATGGTCCTCCAGCCCAAATACTTCATCCGCGATGAAGACGAAGGGGAGTCCTTCCACATTGTCTTCTGGAGGTGGCAAGACCAAGCTGCCATTCTGAAGATGCCAGTAGAACTCCGTCTGGGCGATCACTCCACCATCCAAAATCCGGCTTTTTTTCCCCACATCCACAGCTGACACCACCGCCGACATCACAATACTATTATACCCCTTGTAATTATAATAGTATTACCCCGAGTTGAGGGGTGGGACTATGTGGACATGTTTCCCATCAATTGCACCTCTACAATTGGGAAAGTCCCAATGGGTGGCAAAGTGGAAGGCCACAGTCTGCCATTCCTGTGGTGTCGAAGGAAACTGTGGAGTCAAACAAGAAAAAAAAAATTAGTAATTTTGCACATAAACATTTCAAGCAGATCAGACACAAACATTTTTGGCAAACATAAGTATAACATTTATTTAAATTAATATTTAAAGACAAAAGTATAAGGTCCACTTATCGGATTCCTCACCCCATCTGATGGCCCATTGCAAAAATTTAAGGGGGAGTTTTGGACAGGTAATCCTCTCCACTTCCATGAGAGCTGAATGCATAAATAATGTGTGATACTTTGGCCAGCCCCTCCTTACCTACACTTTTGGCAGCCCACTGGACAGGTAACAAGTGTCATAATCCAAAAATAAAAATACACATTGAACAAATGGAAGCACATTTTTACATTCTGCTATTACCTATCAAGATAATAATATGAGGAACAAACTTTAAACAGTACCATTTGAAAGCATTCAGACAGGCCCTTGCACTACATGCTTTGGTGAATTCATCCATAAATCTCACCACATAAGAGGAAGGTATAGTGTGTATGGGTTGGCAAAGTCAGCAGAAAGAGGATTGGTATCGGCTGACTTAGCAGTTGGGCTGAGGGAGGGTTCCAAATGAGTTTGGGCCACCAAAAAAAAGCCTCTGGCACTCTGCATGCTTTTAAGGACACAAATAACATTTGTACACATTTTAGGGGGTGTTTAGGGGAAAGCACTACTATGTGTATATGGGCCCAGGAGAGCAGGTTGGGGAGGTTAGTGAAGGCAAATAAGCATGAAGGACAAAAAAGGAACTTTAAAAGCTTGCAGCATGCATGACAAAGGGGCACAGCATATTACAGCATATTCCAATCATGGTAATTAGCTAATGATAAAAGAAATACAATACATTAGCAAACATTAAATGATTACTGAATTATGTCAGAACAGGTCTCTGGGATAATGATCCCCAGAGCCTAGGGGGAGATGCCTGTCAAAAACTTGAGGTCCTGAAGGCTTCTCCCAGTCGCCAAGAACCGCAATGTGGCAACTAGCCTCTGCTCCGGAGTGATGGCTTGCCTCATGCAGGTATCCTGCCTGCTGATATAAGGGGTCAGCAAAGCCAACATACGGTGAAAAACGGGGTCCGTCATCCTGAGATAATTCCTGAAATCATCAGGATTATTCTACTGGATCTCACGCAGCTAAGGCATGTGCGAGAATTGGTCACGCTGGAGCAACCAATTCTTTGTCCATGAACTCCTCCCCACCCTGTTCATGGACTGGGCTTGTGAACCCCCAACACCAAGCCCCCGCACACCACAAACTCTACGACAAGTACGTACAGGCAACATGGATTCAAAACGGTCGGCTGGTCAGAACAAACTAACAGAAAGCACTGAAAAACAGCAAGGACTGAAAGGACGAACTGAAAATCAGCAACGAGTGGACAAGAACCCACTGGAAATCAAATACGGTACTATAAATAGCACTCACTGACAAACAAATGTTAACTGACTACACGCACTGATAAGCAGATACAAACCCACAAGCACAAACTGAAGAGCAGCAACGATCTGAAGCACAAGTCTGAAAAGCACGAATCATCTCTAACCAAACTTCTACTAACACGCAATAAACTCGAGATCAGCAGGAGTCCAAAGGGTGGTGCACGTACTACTGAACTTCCCTTTTATAGTCCCGTCGTACGTGGTGTACGTCATCGCGTTCTTGACAATCGTAAATTCAGACAACTTTGTGCGACCGTGTGTATGCAAGACAAGTTTGAGCCAACATCCGTCCAATGAATTTTGTTTGTCGGAAAATCCTATCGTGTGTACAGGGCATAACATGTTTGGTATTTTTATACCAAAAAAAAAAGATGTTAGCATCACTTTAAATTATACACAGAGAATGTTTGAATCATGTTTTCAAACTTCCTGAATGGATTAACAACATCTCTAATTCTTTAACCTTTGAGGTTTGTTAACTTTGCTACATCTATCTGGTGATTAAATCTATTGAATCACATTTATAGAGTAGATTGGTGATTCTGCTAGTAATATAAGAATGAAGGCTGCCACTCTCATGAATTGGAGTAAGTATTGGTCTTTGACCTTTTCGATATTTATGCCTCTCACCATGTATATTTACAAACCTATGTGCTTCATCTGAATGTCACCAGAACAGTGTGGATATTTATTCTTACAGGTACCTAAATAGCACTGTGCTTTACATATATATTGTACATTCACGTGAATCCCTGCCATCAAGGATCTTACAATCTAAGGTTCCTAACTCACATTCATATACATATTAGGGTCAATTTAGACAGGAGCTAATTAACCCACCATGCTGTCTTTGGAGTGTTGGAGGAGACCAGTGTACCATAGTACCTGCAGACACAGGAAGAACATGCACTATCCATGTTGATAGTGTCATGGTGGGGATTCAAACCGATGACCCTAGTTTCCTAGTAAACAATGTCATTATCTGTCTTGGAGCAGTATTAACACCCATGCCTACAGGGAAAATATTTAGAAACATCTAGATTGGCCAAATGTCTTTGGAAAGTAAATCTGATAAAACAAAGTCATTGGTTTGCACCTATAGCTGTCTCTGACACCAATGAGCTTCGCCAATCCAAACTGTATTTTTAGGCATAGCAGCCCACTGTTATTAAATAAAATGGAGAGTTCACATAGACATCAATTGCCCACAAAGGGGTTCTTCCACATTAATATGAACAGTCAAATGAAAATACCAAGCCACCTGGCTCTCTTGTTGGCAGCACCACTACTTTTCTTACCAGCCCCTCTGACTGTGTTGTCCAGTCCTACTGGTTCCCAGTGACGGCTGGTGTTTTTTTTATGGGGGGTGGAAAACAATCACCCATCCCACCAAGCGGCACCCAGTCCCCCACTGTTTGTCAGTCAGTCCAGCACTTAACCCATTGTGGCAGGTGGCAGGCAGCATGGTGCAGCAGCTTGGCTCCGGGTCTTCTCCTCCATGTCGGCTTCCAGCTCCTCCCCTCCTCCTCCTAGGCATCCAATAGGATCGCCTGTCCTTTCGGACAATTGGGTGACCGGTGTCAAAATCTGCATCCTGATTGGCCGGGAGGAGGATCAGTGCTACAACAGTGAATATTGATTCGCTGTTGTAACACACCTGGGTGGGCACGGAGCACACTCTCTGTAACCCGAGCCCACCTTATATTGAAGCCTATTAGAGCCTCTGGCTCTAATTGATGCTTCAAAAAAACAGCCCCTCCGCATTGGAATCCATGTGTCCTGAAAGGGGCCAGACTCATGGATAGTGGAGGTGGCGATGAACGGGGGGGGGCGGTACCATGTGCCCTTAATGGACGGGCCGCCTCTGCTAGTTCCCTTGGTTCCCCTGGCTCTCTTTGACTTTAGTCGAAGCGCCCTGCTACATGGCTCAATCCTGGCCTCTGGATAGGGGTTCTCCTGACACCGGGAGTACACCCCTCACATTTTTGTAAATATTTAATTAAATCTTTTCATGTGACAACACTAAAGAAATTACACTTTGCTACAATGTAAAGTATAAGGGTACAGCTTGTAAAACCGTGTAAATTTGCCATTAATGTCTAAACCGCTGGCAAGAAAAGTAAGTACACCCCTAAGTGAAAATGTCCAAATTGGGGCCAAACTGTCAATATTTTGTGTGGACACAATTATTTTCCAGCACTGCCTTAACCCTCTTGGTCATGGAGTTCACCAGAGCTTCACAGGTTCACACAGTCCTCTTCCACTCCTCCATGAGGACATCACAGAGCTGCTGAGTGTTAGAGACCTTGAGCTCCTCCACCTTCCGTTTGAGGAAGCCCCACAGAGGCTCAATAGGGTATGGGTCTGGAGACATGCTTAGCCAGTTGATCACCTTTACCCTCAGCTTCTTTAGCAAGCCAGTGATCATCTTGGAGGTGTGTTTGGGGTCGTTATCATGTTGGAATACTGCCCCATGGCCCAATCTCTGAAGGGAGGGGATCATGCTCTGCTTCAGTATGTCACAGTACATGTTGGCATTCATGGTTCCCTCAGTGAACTGTAGCTCCTCAGTGCCGGCAGCACTCATGCAGCCCCAGAAAATGACACTCCCACCACCATGCTTTACTGTAGGCAAGACAAACTTGTCTTTGTACTCCTCACCTTGTTGCCACCACACATGCTTGACACCATCTCAACCAAATAAGTTTATCTTAGACTCATCAGACCACAGGACATGGTTCCAGTAATCCATGTCCTTAGTCTGCTTGTCTTCAGCAAAGTGTTTGCAAGCTTTCTTGTGCATCATCTTTAGAAGAGGCTTCCATCTGGGAGTAAGACCCAATTTGATACAGTGTGCAGGGTATGGTCTGAGCACTGACAGGCTGACCCCCCCACCCCTTCAACCTCTGCAGCAATGCTGGCAGCACTCATACGTCTATTAGACATTTGCATTCGTTATCATCCTAATGCATTTTCGTCCGAATTTCTAGGATTTTCATGTTCATTTTAACAAAATGATAACGAATGCGCTGAATCTGAAATCCAAAATAAAAAAAATGCTTTATTTTTGTATCCATTATATTTTCGTATTGTTGCGACAACAGTTCGATACAGATAGATAGAAGATTTATCATGACGGTGACAATAGCAATCTGTGTCTATCCAACCTGCTGTCGACTATGCCTAACTACTAACCTCTCTATTAGTACAAGATTATTCAACATAGAGAGAAAAGATTCGACATTATAGAGACAAGATTCGATGAAGCAGCTAAAAACATAGCTCCACCCATAGGCTATAGAAGAATTCTAATGTTGTTTGACTAGTAATAATATTAGGGAGTCACAGTGGTGTAGTGGTTAGCACTTTCACCTAGCAGAAAAAAGGGTCGCTGGTTTGAATCCCGACCACGACACCATTTGCCTGGTGTTCTCCCTGTGCATGGGTTTCCTCCCACACTCTAAAGACATGCTGGTAAGTTAATTGGCTCTTTTTTAAATTGCCCCTAGTATATGTATAAATGTGTGTTAGGGACCTTAGGTTGTAAGCTCCATGAGGGTAGGGACTGATATGAATGTACAAAGTAAGTACTATATAAGTACCTGATGAATAATTATAATTATTACTAGTCAAACAACATTAGAATTCTACTATAGCTTGTGGGCGGAGCATTTGACCGGAAATGTATGATCACGGCTTCGTACAGTTTAGCTGCTTTGTTGAATCTTCTTAGAAGATCAGACAGACACCATAAGCCTTCAATTGACAGATTCAACCTTAATTAATCTGGATTTTCATACGAATGAATTTTTAACTAAACAAAATAAATAAAAACAAATTTTGGGAGTAAGTAAATAAATGTATTTTTTGGATGAAACCAAAATTCCGAAACAAAATATTTCAGTCTATTTCCCAAAGACAAGGGGATATGACGCTGAGCCTGTGCACTCAACTTCTTTGGTCGACCATAGCGAGGCCTGTTCTGAGTTGAACCTGTCCTCTTAAACCACTGTATGGTCTTGGCCACCATGCTGCAGCTCAGATTCAGGGTCTTGGCAATCAGAGTGCATGCGCATCATGGGAAATGTAGTTCCAAAACATCTGGGGTGCTAAGGTTAACCCTCACTGGCCTAGGCCATCTTTATGTAGAGCAACAATTCTTTTTTTCAGATCCTCAGAGAGTTATTTTCTATGAGTTGTGTGTTGAACTTCCAGTGACCAGTATGAGAGAGTGAGAGCGATCACACCAAATTTAACACACCTGCTCCCCATTCACGCCTGAGATCTTGTAACACTAACATGTCACATGACACTGGGGAGGGAAAATGGCTAATTGGGTCCAATTTGGACATTTTCACTTAGGGGTGTACTCACTTTTGTTGCCATCAGTTTAGACATTAATGGCTGTGTGTTGAGTTATTTTGAGGGGACAGCAAATTTACACTGTTATACAAGCTGTACACTCACTACTTTACATTGTAGCAAAGCGTCATTTCTTCAGTGTTGTCACATGAAAAGTTATAATAAAATATTTACAAAAATGTGAGGGTGTACTCACTTTTGTGCGATACGGTATTTCTAAAGGTGCTATTGACATTAAATTTCCACCACATGTCGGTAACAACCCAAGCAATTCACACATACAAAGAAACCAAAACAAATAAAGTTCAGAAATTAGGTTATATGTCATAAAATGGAATGACACAGAGAAAATGTATTGAACGCACTAACTTTGTTGGTAAAGACAGCTTCAAGACACCTCCTGCATGGAGAAACTAGTCACATGCATTGCTCGTGTGTGATTTTGGCCCATTCTTCCACAAAACAGTCTTCAAATCTTGAAGGTTCTGTGGGCCTCTTCTATGAACTCTGATCTTTAGTTATTTTGGTATATTTTTTATTGGATTTAAGTCAGGTGCTTGGCTGGGCCATTCTACCAGCTTTATTTTCATTCTTTGATACCAATTGAGAGTTTCCTTGGCTTTCTGTTTGGGATCATTGTCTTGCTGAAATGTCCACCTTCATTTCATCTTCATCATCCTGGTAGATGACGCCTAGAAACATGGTGACATGTTTCAATACTTATTTTACCCGCTGTATATATATTGTAATCTGATCAAACATTTGGATGGATATGAGACATTTTAGGCCTCCATATGTGATATCAATCGAGATACTGATTGTTTCCTTGTCATCAGTCATCAGTATTGATAGTTAAAATATAACAAATAAGGAGTCACTCCAAATAAGGAGTCACTCCAAGGCATTTATTTATATCTATTGTTGACACCAATCCAGGGTGACCACATGTGTGGTTGGATGTGTTTGTTGATTAAAATGATTTCTATATTTCCGATCAAGGTAAAAATTACAAGGCAGTTCCAATCAGAGTGATGACTGTGAAAAATGTACCAGTCATGCAATTTGTTTTACATGAGACTTCCTGTTTGTTTTAGACATCTAGAAGCCTACTGTGTGTGTGCTTTTAAATAGCTCTCCTGCATAAGGCCCCTTTCACACGGAAGGCCCGTTCAGATCCGCCTGTCAGTTTTGACGGCGGATCTGAACGGGCGCTCCATGTTACTCTATGGAGCGTCGGATGTCAGCGGAGACATGTCCGCTGACATCCGATCCGGTCCGATCCGCCAAATCCAGACGTATGGACCACACGTCCAGATCCGTCGGATCGGGTGAGATCGGGTGAGATCGGGTGAAAACGGACACACTGTCCGTTTTCATCCGATCTCTCCATAGAGATCAGCGGCGCTCGCAAGCCCCTCCCCGCTCAGTGAGCGGAGAGAGGCTTGTCATCCGCCGGCTCAGCGGAGATCAACGGACAGATCTCCCGCTGAGCCGACGGACAGAGGCGGGCTCCGTGCAAGCGGAGCCCGCCTCGTGTGAAAGGGGCCTTACAGTTGGGCTTTCATTTAACCAGATTACCAACAGAACAAAGTGGGATTTATAAGTAGGACAAATGTAAATGTATTTTTTTTTTTCATATTTGTAGTCACAAATTCACACTTCAGCACATTTCAGACCCATTCCTGATTACTGCTCTGGTCTTAAAGTGTGATATACTTAACAGACAGGAAATGTTTACTGAATAATCTGTGTTCTGAATCACACTGGTTTCTTTTCTATTCCTATATCTCTGACAGAGGCGATAGTATATTTTTTAGTCATTGATGTTTTTGTTTGCATATAAATATACGTTTATTGCAATTTTTTTTTACCAAAAAGTGCTCTGGTCAGGAAGGGGGTAAAATCTTCCGGGGCTGAAGCGGTTAAATGACTCAGATCATCAAACAAATTTTAATATTACACAAAGATAACCCAAGTAAATACAAAATGCAGTTTTTAAATGATGGTTTAACTTATTAAGGCAAAAAGGCTGTCCAAACCTGCCTGGCTTTATGTGAAGAAAGTAAATGCCCCCTAAACCTAATAACTGGTTGTGCCACCCTTGGTGGCAACAACTGCTTTTAAGCGTTTGCGATCACTGCCAATGAGTCTTTCACATTGCTATGGAGCAATTTTGGCCCACTCTTCTTTACAGAATTGTTTTAATTCAGCCACATTGGAGGGTTTTCCAGCATGAACGACCTGTATAAGGTCATGATACAGCATCTCAATTGGATTTAAGTTTGGGCTTTGACTAGGCCACTCCAAAACCTACATTTTGCTTTGTTTAAACCATTTGGAGGTGGACTTGCTATTGTGTTTCGGATCATTTTCCTGCTGCATAACCCAAGTGTACTTGAGCTTGAGGTCACGAACTGATGGCCGGACATTCTCCTTTAGGATTTTCTGGTTCCATCAATTATCAATTCCATCAATTATGGTAAGTTGTCCAGGTCCTGAAGCTGCTAAACAGCCCCAGACCATCACGCTACCACCACCATGTATGACTGTTGGAATGATGTTCTTGTTATGAAATGCTGTATTAGTTTTATGCCAGATGTAACTGGACGCACACATTCCAAAAAGTAACATTTTTGTCTCATCAGTCCACAGAATATTTGTCTAAAAGTCTTGGGAATATTCAAGATTTGTTTGGTAAATGTGAAATGAGCCTTTGTGTTCTTTTTGGTCAGCAGTGGCTTTGGCCTTGGAACTCTCCAATGGATGCCATTTTTGCCCAGTCTTTCTTATTGTTGAATCATGAACACTGATCTTACCTAAGGCAAGTGAGGCCTGCAGTTTTTTAAATGTTGTTCTGGGTTCTTTTATGACCTCCTGGATGAGTCATTGTCATGCTCTTGGAGTCATTTTTGTAGGCCGGCCACTCCTGGGAAGGTTCACCAGTGTTCCGAGTTATCTCCATTTGTGGATAATGGCTCTCCCTGTGGTTCAAGCTTCTATTTATGTGATTTCGTGATTCAACAGGTCTGGCAGTAATCAGGCCTGAGTGTAGCAAGTGAAATTTAACTCAGCTTTACAAAAAATTGTGGTTAATCACACTTCATTTATGATTCATCATGGGAGGAGGCAATTACTTTTTCACATAGGGCCAGGCAGGTTTGAACAGCTTTTTTCCCTTAATAAATTAAATAATAATTTAAAAACTGCATCTTGGATTTACTCGGGTTATATTTGTGTAATATTAAAATTTGTTTGATGATCTGAATCATTTAAGTGTGAGAAATATGCAAAACAAATAAAAAAAAATTAGGAAGAGGGAAAATACTTTTTCACAGCACTGTATACTGTATTACAGGTGAGCTATTTTATTCTATACTCTCTGTATTTACAATGAATGTGTATTTCTTATCCGAGAAATAAGTATTTGCTACAGTTTATTTTCTAGATGGTTTATGCTTCACCAACATCTGTAAAATTGGTGAACCATATTGTGTTTATTCCTACATGAGCATTGAAAGGGGTTATGTGAAATGATTAGTTCTGTAGTCCAGCAGGGGTGACAATGTTCCAGTGGCAGTGCTGTCAGTTCATTACAGGAAGTTAGGATATTGCTGGATTTTTTTGGCAGGATTAACAGGTTTTTATCTGTGGATTAATGCTCCTAGGCAAGGGTCCCTTTGCTGAGAGAATGTTAATATAGGTTCCACATCTGTAGGTGACAGCACCACTGCATGCTGCTAGCTTTCATTCCAAGCTGTCATCTACAGCTCACATCATCACTCACCAATCAGCATTTAAAAAAAAAAAAGGCAAATATGTATAAAAATGTGTTAGGTAGGCATATTACTAATGGTGTAATTGTAAACATAACCAGCACATACTGATGTTGCTCAAAATTTTATAGGTATCCAGACATCAATGACATCTGGTCATAAACCGGTTTAAGGGAATGTACTGTAATTTTGAACATATTTTCTTCTTTATTTCTGTATTGTAGTTTTGACTTAGGTATAACCTATAAGTACGATAAATATGAAATAGTGTGTGTAAACATTATGTACTTGTGGGGAACTGACTGTCAGGATTGTGGATGGTGTGTATATGTCACCAATGTTTTTTACATGCATGTGGTTAGGGGCTCCAGGGTTTGTTTTCTCAGAATCTTAATATGTTCTGTTCTGGAAACTGTACTAGAAAGACTATGTAGAGCCCTGGGTGGTTTTGTAATGTGCAACATTTCCATATATCAGTACAGTTATAAAACAGAAATTAGACATTTCTGGACAGCCATCTGATATGGGAGCAAAATTATTTTGATTATCTACGGGCCATCTGCTGTCATAACTGAATGCACTTTAAGACCAGTGGAGAAGGTTATTCAGCTGGATATATATGGCAAAGAATCATAAATAAAAGATTCCATTGCCTGGATATGAATTCATATAGAATCCTGCAGTGTTTTGTGTGGGTATATCTGCCCCAGAGTGAATGTACATTATAGTTCCTAGGATGAAAATTTGTATCAAAAGCATCCTTGAGATGCCCTGCAGTGCATAAGATAATACCATCTGCTTATTATCCATCCCCAATGGATCAAAGGCATGTTGTAAACCAATGTTGACCTGGGCCAAAGAATTTGCCTGCACTGTGATGGCACCTGTTGGAGGATGTCAGCAAGCACCTTATATGAAAAATGCAAATTGAAAGAAGGAATTTTAAGGGGGTTGTGAGGACACCAGAGTGAGGGTTTCATTATGGGCACGTCTAAGTATGAATGGAGACAAGACTCAGAGAATGGATTTTTTGTATAACATATTATCTTTGCTCTTTTATTGTAAATATTCTGTAATATTCATTTAGATTTGATCCAGTACTAGTGATATTATTTTTTTTTTTTTAAAAAGGCCTTTGCTTACTTTAGCACTTTTGCTATTATATTTATTATTATTGTTATTTGTAATATTATTATCAGAGCTTCACCAGATTAACCTAATTCTGGAAGAATATAAAAATAGAAGTTACTGCATGTGGAAAAAGCCTCCATTCCTAGGTCCACATCTTACCTGGTGGCCAGACCTTATTATTAGTCTCAGCTCTCCACAGACTTTTATATATATGAGCTGACTGATTCTCAGCTCTCTTGTGCGTGTGTGCTCTATGCTGTGAGAGCCTACTGTTGGATAAAAAGGTTGAGTACTGGTAGACAGGGCCGAAACTAGGGGGGGTAGGGGATGTGCCCTGGGCGCCAACTTCAGGAGGGCGCTGCCCGGCCTGGGAAACACATTGAAAGATCAGCCCTGCTGCTGAACTTGCGACCCAGACAGGAGGCGGCAGCAGCAGCACCCAGAGCTTACACAGTGTCAGTGACACAGTCCATCCATGTAATTTATTTTTAAAGGGATCCGGAATCTGACAGTAGAAGTGGCAGGGAGGAATCAGCCCAAAATTGTATAGAAACGGCAGCAGCCAGCCAGTCAGGCAGCACAAGGAGCTTGAGAGGTTAACTTAAGCTAACTCAGTAGATCCCTTTCCTACTGCCTTCGGAGCCAGTGGGCACTGCTGTGACCTGCCCCCTTCCAAAGCCCGCCAATATTTGATCAAGAAGAGAAGATCAGAGATGGGCTGGTGAAGATGCTGAGCTGCTTGGGGGAGGGGGGAGAAGGTGCATAGTTGGGAGGAGAATTGGAGCCATTGATTTAGCACTAGCAGGCAGCTAATCTCAAGAATTTGAGGGAACAGGGGACATATTTTATTTTTAATGTATTGATTTCTCTCTCTGTCTCTGTCTGTCTCTCTTTCTCTCTGTCTGTCTCTTTCTTTTTTCTGTCTCTTTCTCTGTCTCTTTCTCTGCCTCGCTGTCTTTTTCTCTGCCTCTTTCTCTGTCTCTTTCTCTTTCTCTGCCTCGCTGTCTATTTCTCTTTCTCTGTCTCCTTCTCTGCCCCTCTGTCCTAGCTCTTTCTGCCTCTCTGTCTCTTTGAAAAAACATTGGGGAGAGGGGGGATAGGGAAGCAAGTTTATCCACTAATACACGGTCATATACATAAAATGACCAATGTTAGATCATTCACCCTTTTGGGTGTTGTCGCTGTAACCTTAAAGCAAATAAAGAAAGGGGAGAGCGTTAGCCCGATAGTAACCCCTTATTAGCCTGGTTCTATTAGCAACAATTAGGTGATCAGACTGAATTAAATCAAGTTTGAATAACTTAAGTAATTTATTGTGGTATCAAAAATTATTGTATTAGAAAAGTGCAGTTCCTTAAAACTGATCGTATTCAATCAGGCATTAAATTAGATTACTACAAATAAATTGGACAAACAGGACAAACATAAAACAATACACACAACACTAATCAAGTCCGGACAGGTTGCTTTAGTCCATTGTTACCACAAATTATTGATATTTAAATTTAGTAGTATGGGATCAATTCTATTCCCTGTTTCAGCCAATCAATAAGTGGTTAATCAATGGACTAAGTCTAAGTATAGAGTGGGGAAAGGGAGGGGGATGAGGTAGATGGTAAATCTTTAATTGAAAAAAGGTGAAATATACAAAGCTCATTCATCATATAATCGTTATTGGAGGAGTGACTCTGAAACCCGACACATAAAAAATTATATATTCATCCTCTAGCGTTGAAAAAAATGGAAATAATGATATTGGATAGAAGAACCAGCACAGAGAAATCCCGTCTAAGCTGCACCTGTCAGTATGACAGGCTTCTAGTCAGTAATTTCTAAAATAAATAATTCCATGAGTCGAAAGCACATTCCAATGCCGTGAGCTGACTCAATGTATGCCAATGGTTGGCGACGGGTTAACTAATTGTCAGTTTAAACGGACTGAGACAATAAGCATAATATCCATATCACTCAACGAAATATGTAGGAAATTGTGGTATGAAGCTGTCACATTCAAGAGAAAATATCTTCAGATGGTATGTATCAAGTATTGGAATTGTCTATAAATACATTACCACCCCGCTCATTTTCAGAGATATTATGATGTATCGGCAGCGTTCGTCAGTGGTTCACTCGTCCACACTTCAATTAGTATCTATTAAGTTGGAGAAGGGTTGCCTCTGATAAGTGCTCAGATCCAGGCCATATCATGCAGATTGTCGTGTGCGATCATAGCGGATGCAGCTGCCATAGCTCGTAACACTCCTAGCCTCTCCACTCCAAGCTCACTGCTCATTCCACTCTAGCAACGTATTGGGACCACATAGAGGCGTGACGTTAACACGTTTCGCTGGTTCAACTAGCGTATCTTCTTCTCGGACATTCATTTGCTCACAGTCACACTCCCTTTTATTATGAATTTGCCAGTGATTGTTGCCAAAGAAATTTTTATAGTTTAAAGGGATATTGTCCTGTATTAGGAACAAATCATCCGTTTAGCTAGTCTTCACTGTATATCCCTAGCTAAAGGTAATCATAATTAAACAAAATTAAATACAAATGTATATTCAAATGCATTATCAAGTAACTTGGCATAGTTGTTTAGGAAAAGACAGACAATAATAACAAAACAAGCAAAACAAGGCAAAAACAAAAACAAGAACAAACAGTCATACAAGACAAGACTTACACAGGGAGATTTTAATCATTATGTGACAAACAGGGCAAACATATACCTCTATAGGTCACTAATCAAGAAGCCCAATTGGGCTAACAGCATATCACCACAGGGGTGTACATGCGATCCCACATATGGGACAGTAAATTGATTAATCATGTCTCCAAAAAGACCTGTAAATTTAACTCTGTGTTTAACCCCACCGGAACAAAAGAACTTCAATTTATACACCCACCACTTCTCTTTCTGCAGAAGTATGCGGTCAAAGTCACCTCGTCTGGTGGGTTATTTTAGGGCATAAATTCCCTATTACAAGGAAACATACCCTTAGTTTGTGGATAGTCAGCCAGCCACGTCGCATCTGGTTCTTTGACAAATTTGGATGAGTCAGTTCATCGTGCTACCAGCGTGGGGGAGATGCTGACTATTTTGGCCAGTTCTGAAGAGTTGGTCAATATGCCCCAATGTTTTTCCAATATTAAACGGACCTTATTCCATTGCGATCCAAAGGCTGTTATAATCCTTATTGGATCATTGGTTTTTAGTGGGGGCTTATCAGGTAATAGCATACTACTTAGAAGGCATTTGCGGTCTTTCATTGCTACCTTTTTCCTGGCTCTTTTAATCTGTCCATGAGAGTAACCGCGTTCACGGAACCTTGCGTACAAATCAAGACTTTCACGTCTTTCTATAGTCTTCAGGATCTGTACAGTTCCTTTTTTATATGTAAAAATTGTCCCACTGGTATCCCGTCTTTTAACCAGTGTGGGTGGTGGCTAGTTGCGTACAAAAGAGTATTTGTTGCCGTATCCTTTCGGAACATACAGGTGCTGAGTAAGCCTTTTTCCAAGGAGATCCGCAGATCAAGGAAGGGCAATGTCTTTTGACCGAAATTGTATGTTAACCGTATATTACGTTGGTTCATGTTTAGTTCCCTCATAAACTGATGTAAACTGTCAAGGGTACCCCTCAAGATCATAAGGACATCATCGATGTACCGTAACCACGTAAGTACGTGGTCACGGTACATCGATGAAGGGTATACATCCTCCTCCTCCCAAAGTTCCAAATGGACGCAAGCGTAGGCCGGGGCCCACGCTGCCCCCATAGAGGTACCACATATTTGATGGTAGTAAGTTGTCAGAAACTGGAAGAAATTATTGGTCAGAACGAATTCCAACAGTTCAACCAAAAATTAATTTTGGGGTCCTGACTCAGGATAGGAGGCATCCAAGGATTTTGCGACAGCATGGATACCAACATGGTGGGGTATCGAAGTATATAGTGACTCAACATCTATGCCGACCAACCACACCCCATCAGGCTGCCTACACGCGTCAAGTTCCGTGATTTTAGCCAATACATGTCTCGTATCCTGAATGAATGACTTTAAATTCTTAACCATGTCTTGTAAGAGGGAGTCCAGGTACCGACCCACTCTTTCCAAAGGGCCCTGGCAGGCCGAAACAATCAGTCTGCCTGGGGGATTTTGTAAATATTTATGGACCTTGGGGATAATGTAAAAGGTCGGCACATTTAACTCCCGTACATTGAGATGTTGAAATTCACGTGTGGACAGCAGTCCCTCATCTCTAGCATCCACCACTCTCTGGCTCTTTCTCTGGCTCTTTCTCTGGCTCTGGCTCGCTGTCTCTTTCTCTGCCTCTCTGTCTCTCTTCCTAGGAACTAGGAAAATGTCTCACATTGATAGATGACTGGATGACCACTAGCTCCCTCAAACTAAATGGATCGAAAACAGAACTACTGCTCCTCGACGCAAACCGAAGGAAAAAAATGAAGACCCCATGGACACCACCAACCATCCTTGGACAGACCATCCTCCCAAGCACCAAAGCCAAAAGCCTCGGAGTCATCTTTGACTCAGAGATGACCATGGACCAGATTGCACGCCTTCAAGTCGTCCAAAACACAGCAGTAAGACTAGTCACCGGAAATAAACCTTGGGAATCCATCTCCCCATCCCTATGGATCCTCCATTGGCTCACGGTAAAAGATAGGATCATATTCAAGACCCTCTGCCTCACCCACAAATGTACACAAGGAAACGCTCCTCAATACCTTTGTGAGAAAATAGAAAAATACATACCAAATCGCAGCCTTCGATCGACAAACCAAAACCGCCTTCTCATCCCCAAAGCCTGCTACAAATCGAAGGGAGAATGAAGATTCGCCGTACAAGGACCTCGGCTATGGAATGCTCTACCAAACAACATCCGCTTGGAAGAAAACCATCAGGCCTTCAGGAAAAAACTCAAGACCCACCTCTTCTAATATAGCAGGAAAACAAGGACAGACAAGCGCCTTGAGGCGATTCAGTTCCCATTTGCAGCGCTATACAAATCATTCATTCATTCATGACTCGGTATGAGGTTACAGGTGTACCTAAATATACAGTATATTAAGAGGTAGTTCACACTATTGTAAAAGGAATTAAAGACACTAATCTTTAAAGATACTCTTAATCCTCTTGTATTTTATTGTATTATAACTGTATTGTCTCCCTTTTATATTGTAAAGCGCTGCGTAAACTGTTGGCGCTATAAAAATCATGTAATAATAATAATAATCAGAGCTCTGGGGTGTTATTTAGGTTATCAATGCCATATATATTGGAGGATAAAGAGTCCAGGCAAAACATATGTCAATTACACCAACAATACTTGTAAGCTCTGATCACTTTCTATATATCCTAACATGTTTAAAGTGGTTGTAAACCCACATGAACAAAACAAAAAAAAAAAACATGCAAGACAAAGGCATAATGAGCTAGTATGCATAGCATACTAGCTCATTATGTAATACTCTCCTGAGATCAAAGCCCCCGCTGCGGTGCCCCTTACACAGCACCGGCCAGCGACATTTCCCCCCAGAGTTACTTCTGGGTATTGCGGCTCTGGCGATGTGATTGGCAGTAGCCGCGATGACGTCACTCACACTCACTAAAATATAACCATAATTAGTGTACATTATTTAGTCTGTGTGATAGTTATAGAGTCTTCTAGTTATATGCCTGCGGGAGCCGCCGGTAATGGCACACATACTAAAGCAAATGACACATGCGAAAAAAAAAGAAAAGCTTTTTTTAGTTTCTGTTTCTCATAGCATCTTGGATTTACTCGGGTTATATTTGTGTAATATTAAAATTTGTTTGATGATCTGAATCATTTAAGTGTGAGAAATATGCAAAACAAATAAAAAAATTAGGAAGAGGGAAAATACTTTTTCACAGCACTGTATACTGTATTACAGGTGAGCTATTTTATTCTATACTCTCTGTATTTACAATGAATGTGTATTTCTTATCCGAGAAATAAGTATTTGCTACAGTTTATTTTCTAGATGGTTTATGCTTCACCAACATCTGTAAAATTGGTGAACCATATTGTGTTTATTCCTACATTAGCATTGAAAGGGGTTATGTGAAATGATTAGTTCTGTAGTCCAGCAGGGGTGACAATGTTCCAGTGGCAGTGCTGTCAGATCATTACAGGAAGTTAGGATATTGCTGGATTTTTTTGGCAGGATTAACAGGTTTTTATCTGTGGATTAATGCTCCTAGGCAAGGGTCCCTTTGCTGAGAGAATGTTAATCTAGGTTCCACATCTGTAGGTGACAGCACCACTGCATGCTGCTAGCTTTCATTCCAAGCTGTCATCTACAGCTCACATCATCACTCACCAATCAGCATTTAAAAAAAAAAAAAGGCAAATATGTATAAAAATGTGTTAGGTAGGCATATTATTAATGGTGTAATTGTAAACATAACCAGCACATACTGATGTTGCTCAAAATTTTATAGGTATCCAGACATCAATGACATCTGGTCATAAACCGGTTTAAGGGAATGTACTGTAATTTTGAACATATTTTCTTCTTTATTTCTGTGTTGTAGTTTTGACTTAGGTATAACCTATAAGTACGATAAATATGAAATAGTGTGTGTAAACATTATGTACTTGTGGGGAACTGACTGTCAGGATTGTGGATGGTGTGTATATGTCACCAATGTTTTTTACATGCATGTGGTTAGGGGCTCCAGGGTTTGTTTTCTCAGAATCTTAATATGTTCTGTTCTGGAAACTGTACTAGAAAGACTATGTAGAGCCCTGGGTGGTTTTGTAATGTGCAACATTTCCATATATCAGTACAGTTATAAAACAGAAATTAGACATTTCTGGACAGCCATCTGATATGGGAGCAAAATTATTTTGATTATCTACGGGCCATCTGCTGTCATAACTGAATGCACTTTAAGACCAGTGGAGAAGGTTATTCAGCTGGATATATATGGCAAAGGATCATAAATAAAAGATTCCATTGCCTGGATATGAATTCATATAGAATCCTGCAGTGTTTTGTGTGGGTATATCTGCCCCAGAGTGAATGTACATTATAGTTCCTAGGATGAAAATTTGTATCAAAAGCATCCTTGAGATGCCCTGCAGTGCATAAGATAATACCATCTGCTTATTATCCATCCCCAATGGATCAAAGGCATGCTCTAAACCAGTGGTCATCAACCCTGTCCTCAGGGCCCACTAACAGGCCAGGTTTTATGTATTACCTTGGGGAGATGCAGACTAGAATACTGCAATCACTGAGCAGAAAATGATATCACCTGTGATGTATTTCAGTTATCTTGCAAACCTGGCCTGTTAGTGGGCCCTGAGGACCGGGTTGGTGACCACTGCTCTAAACCAATGTTGACCTGGGCCAAAGAATTTGCCTGCACTGTGATGGCACCTGTTGGAGGATGTCAGCAAGCACCTTATATGAAAAATGCAAATTGAAAGAAGGGATTTTAAGGGGGTTGTGAGGACACCACATTGAGGGTTTCATTATGGGCACGTCTAAGTATGAATGGAGACAAGACTCAGAGAATGGATTTTTTGTATAACATATTATCTTTGCTCTTTTATTGTAAATATTCTGTAATATTCATTTAGATTTGATCCAGTACTAGTGATATTATTTTTTTTTTTTAAAAAGGCCTTTGCTTACTTTAGCACTTTTGTTATTATATTTATTATTATTGTTATTTTTAATATTATTATCAGAGCTTCACCAGATTAACCTAATTCTGGAAGAATATAAAAATAGAAGTTACTGCAGGTGGAAAAAGCCTCCATTCCTAGGTCCACATGTTACCTGGTAGCCAGACCTTATTATTAGTCTCAGCTCTCCACAGACTTTTATATATATGAGCTGACTGATTCTCAGCTCTCTTATGCGTGTGTGCTCTATGCTGTGAGAGCCTACTGTTGGATAAAAAGTTTGAGTACTGGTAGACAGGGCCGAAACTAGGGGGGGTAGGGGATGTGCCCTGGGCGCCAACTTCAGGAGGGCGCTGCCCGGCCTGGGAAACACATTGAAAGATCAGCCCTGCTGCTGAACTTGCGACCCAGACAGGAGGCGGCAGCAGCAGCACCCAGAGCTTACACAGTGTCAGTGACACAGTCCATCCATGTAATTTATTTTTAAAGGGATCCGGAATCTGACAGTAGAAGTGGCAGGGAGGAATCAGCCCAAAATTGTATAGAAACGGCAGCAGACAGCCAGTCAGGCAGCACAAGGAGCTTGAGAGGTTAACTTAAGCTTACTCAGTAGATCCCTTTCCTACTGCCTTCGGAGCCAGTGGGCACTGCTGTGACCTGCCCCCTTCCAAAGCCCGCCAATGTTTGATCAAGAAGAGAAGATCAGAGATGGGCTGGTGAAGATGCTGAGCTGCTTGGGGAGGGGGGAGAAGGTGCATAGTTGGGAGAAGAATTGGAGCCATTGATTTAGCACTAGCAGGCAGCTAATCTCAAGAATTTGAGGGAACAGGGGACATATTTTATTTTTAATGTATTGATTTCTCTCTCTGTCTCTGTCTGTCTCTCTCTGTTTGTCTCTTTCACTGCCTCTTTGTCACTTTCTCTGCCTCTCCCTGTCTCTTTATTTGTCTCTTGATTTCTTTCTCTGCCTCTCTCTGTCTCTTTGTCTGTCTCTCTGTCCTTTTTTCTGCCCTGCTGTCTTTTTCTCTGCCTCTTTCTTTGTCTCTTTCTCTGTCTCTTTCTCTGCCTCGCTGTCTTCTTCTCTGCCTCTTTCTCTGTCTCTTTCTCTTTCTCTGCCTCGCTGTCTATTTCTCTTTCTCTGTCTCCTTCTCTGCCCCTCTGTCCTAGCTCTTTCTGCCTCTCTGTCTCTTTGAAAAAACATTGGGGAGAGGGGGGATAGGGAAGCAAGTTTATCCACTAATACACGGTCATATACATAAAATGACCAATGTTAGCTCATTCACCCTTTTGGGTGTTGTCGCTGTAACCTTAAAGCAAATAAAGAAAGGGGAGAGCATTAGCCCAATAGTAACCCCTTATTAGCCTGGTTCTATTAGCAACAATTAGGTGATCAGACTGAATTAAATCAAGTTTGAATAACTTAAGTAATTTATTGTGGTATCAAAAATTATTGTATTAGAAAAGTGCAGTTCCTTAAAACTGATCGTATTCAATCAGGCATTAAATTAGATTACTACAAATAAATTGGACAAACAGGACAAACATAAAACAATACACACAACACTAATCAAGTCCGGACAGGTTGCTTTAGTCCATTGTTACCACAAATTTTTGATATTTAAATTTAGTAGTATGGGATCAATTCTATTCCCTGTTTCAGCCAATCAATAAGTGGTTAATCAATGGACTAAGTCAAAGTATAGAGTGGGGAAAGGGAGGGGGATGAGGTAGATGGTAAATCTTTAATTGAAAAAAGGTGAAATATACAAAGCTCATTCATCATATAATCGTTATTGGAGGAGTGACTCTGAAACCCGACACATAAAAAATTATATATTCATCCTCTAGCGTTGAAAAAAATGGAAATAATGATATTGGATAGAAGAACCAGCACAGAGAAATCCCGTCTAAGCTGCACCTGTCAGTATGACAGGCTTCTAGTCAGTCATTTCTAAAATAAATAATTCCATGAGTCGAAAGCACATTCCAATGCCGTGAGCTGACTCAATGTATGCCAATGGTTGGCGACAGGTTAACTAATTGTCAGTTTAAACGGACTGAGACAATAAGCATAATATCCATATCACTCAACGAAATATGTAGGAAATTGTGGTATGAAGCTGTCACATTCAAGAGAAAATATCTTCAGATGGTATGTATCAAGTATTGGAATTGTCTATAAATACATTACCACCCCGCTCATTTTCAGAGATATTATGATGTATCGGCAGCGTTCGTCAGTGGTTCACTCGTCCACACTTCAATTAGTATCTATTAAGTTGGAGAAGGGTTGCCTCTGATAAGTGCTCAGATCCAGGCCATATCATGCAGATTGTCGTGTGCGATCATAGCGGATGCAGCTGCCGCTGCCATAGCTCGTAACACTCCTAGCCTCTCCACTCCAAGCTCACTGCTCATTCCACTCTAGCAACGTATTGGGACCACATAGAGGCGTGACGTTAACACGTTTCGCTGGTTCAACTAGCGTATCTTCTTCTCGGACATTCATTTGCTCACAGTCACACGCCCTTTTATTATGAATTTGCCAGTGATTGTTGCCAATGAAATTTTTATAGTTTAAAGGGATATTGTCCTGTATTAGGAACAAATCATCTGTTTAGCTAGTCTTCACTGTATATCCCTAGCTAAAGGTAATCATAATTAAACAAAATTAAATACAAATGTATATTCAAATGCATTATCAAGTAACTTGGCATAGTTGTTTAGGAAAAGACAGACAATAATAACATAACAAGCAAAACAAGACAAAAACAAAAACAAGAACAAACAGTCATACAAGACAAGACTTACACAGGGAGATTTTAATCATTATGTGACAAACAGGGCAAACATATACCTCTATAGGTCACTAATCAAGAAGCCCAATTGGGCTAACAGCATATCACCACAGGGGTGTACATGCGATCCCACATATGGGACAGTAAATTGATTAATCATGTCTCCAAAAAGACCTGTAAATTTAACTCTGTGTTTAACCCCACCGGAACAAAAGAACTTCAATTTATACACCCACCACTTCTCTTTCTGCAGAAGTATGCGGTCAATGTCACCTCGTCTGGTGGGTTATTTTAGGGCATAAATTCCCTATTACAAGGAAACATACCCTTAGTTTGTGGATAGTCAGCCAGCCACGTCGCATCTGGTTCTTTGACAAATTCGGATGAATCAGTTCATCGTGCTACCAGCGTGGGGGAGATGCTGACTATTTTGTCCAGTTCTGAAGCGTTGGTCAATATGCCCCAATGTTTTTCCAATATTAAACGGACCTTATTCCATTGCGATCCAAAGGCTGTTATAATCCTTATTGGATCATTGGTTTTTAGTGGGGGCTTATCAGGTAATAGCATATTACTTAGAAGGCATTTGCGGTCTTTCATTGCTACCTTTTTCCTGGCTCTTTTAATCTGTCCATGAGAGTAACCGCGTTCACGGAACCTTGCGTACAAATCAAGACTTTCACGTCTTTCTATAGTCTTCAGGATCTGTACAGTTCCTTTTGTTATATGTAAAAATTGTCCCACTGGTATCCCGTCTTTTAACCAGTGTGGGTGGTGGCTAGTTGCGTACAAAAGAGTATTTGTTGCCGTATCCTTTCGGAACATACAGGTGCTGAGTAAGCCTTTTTCCAAGGAGATCCGCAGATCAAGGAAGGGCAATGTCTTTTGACCGAAATTGTATGTTAACCGTATATTACGTTGGTTCATGTTTAGTTCCCTCATAAACTGATGTAAACTGTCAAGGGTACCCCTCAAGATCATAAGGACATCATCGATGTACCGTAACCACGTAAGTACGTGGTCACGGTACATCGATGAAGGGTATACATCCTCCTCCTCCCAAAGTTCCAAATGGACGCAAGCGTAGGCCGGGGCCCACGCTGCCCCCATAGAGGTACCACATATTTGATGGTAGTAAGTTGTCAGAAACTGGAAGAAATTATTGGTCAGAACGAATTCTAACAGTTCAACCAAAAATTAATTTTGGGGTCCTGACTCAGGATAGGAGGCATCCAAGGATTTTGCGACAGCATGGATACCAACATGGTGGGGTATCGAAGTATATAGTGACTCAACATCTATGCCGACCAACCACACCCCACCAGGCTGCCTACACGCGTCAAGTTCCGTGATTTTAGCCAATACATGTCTCGTATCCTGAATGAATGACTTTAAATTCTTAACCATGTCTTGTAAGAGGGAGTCCAGGTACCGACCCACTCTTTCCAAAGGGCCCTGGCAGGCCGAAACAATCAGTCTGCCTGGGGGATTTTGTAAATATTTATGGACCTTGGGGATAATGTAAAAGGTCGGCACATTTAACTCCCGTACATTGAGATGTTGAAATTCACGTGTGGACAGCAGTCCCTCATCTCTAGCATCCACCACTCTCTGGCTCTTTCTCTGGCTCTTTCTCTGGCTCTGGCTCGCTGTCTCTTTCTCTGCCTCTCTGTCTCTCTTCCTAGGAACTAGGAAAATGTCTCACATTGATAGATGACTGGATGACCACTAGCTCCCTCAAACTAAATGGATCGAAAACAGAACTACTGCTCCTCGACGCAAACCGAAGGAAAAAAACGAAGACCCCATGGACACCACCAACCATCCTTGGACAGACCATCCTCCCAAGCACCAAAGCCAAAAGCCTCGGAGTCATCTTTGACTCAGAGATGACCATGGACCAGATTGCACGCCTTCAAGTCGTCCAAAACACAGCAGCAAGACTAGTCACCGGAAAGAAACCTTGGGAATCCATCTCCCCATCCCTAAGGACCCTCCATTGGCTCACGGTAAAAGATAGGATCATATTCAAGACCCTCTGCCTCACCCACAAATGTACACAAGGAAACGCTCCTCAATACCTTTGTGAGAAAATAGAAAAATACATACCAAATCGCAGCCTTCGATCGACAAACCAAAACCGCCTTCTCATCCCCAAAGCCCGCTACAAATCGAAGGGAGAATGAAGATTCGCCGTACAAGGACCTCGGCTATGGAATGCTCTACCAAACAACATCCGCTTGGAAGAAAACCATCAGGCCTTCAGGAAAAAACTCAAGACCCACCTCTTCTAATATAGCAGGAAAACAAGGACAGACAAGCGCCTTGAGGCGATTCAGTTCCCATTTGCAGCGCTATACAAATCATTCATTCATTCATGACTCGGTATGAGGTTACAGGTGTACCTAAATATACAGTATATTAAGAGGTAGTTCACACTATTGTAAAAGGAATTAAAGACACTAATCTTTAAAGATACTCTTAATCCTCTTGTATTTTATTGTATTATAACTGTATTGTCTCCCTTTTATATTGTAAAGCGCTGCGTAAACTGTTGGCGCTATAAAAATCATGTAATAATAATAATAATCAGAGCTCTGGGGTGTTATTTAGGTTATCGATGCCATATATATTGGAGGATAAAGAGTCCAGGCAAAACATATGTCAATTACACCAACAATACTTGTAAGCTCTGATCACTTTCTATATATCCTAACATGTTTAAAGTGGTTGTAAACCCACATGAACAAAACAAAAAAAAACATGCAAGACAAAGGCATAATGAGCTAGTATGCATAGCATACTAGCTCATTATGTAATACTCTCCTGAGATCAAAGCCCCCGCTGCGGTGCCCCTTAGCACCGGCCGGCGACATTTCCCCCCAGAGTTACTTCTGGGTATTGCGGCTCTGGCGATGTGATTGGCAGTAGCCGCGATGACGTCACTCACACTCACTAAAATATAACCATAATTAGTGTACGTTATTTAGTCTGTGCGATAGTTATAGAGTCTTCTAGTTATATGCGTGCGGGAGCCGCCGGTAATGGCACACATACTAAAGCAAATGGCACATGCGAAAAAAAAAGAAAAGCTTTTTTTAGTTTCTGTTTCTCATATAACATTTTGCAAATAAGTAATTTTTTTTCATAAATATAAGACAACATTTTTACTGCTACATATCTTTGGTAAAATATAACCACAATTAGTGTACATTATTTAGTCTGTGTGATAGTTATAGAGTCTTCAAGCTATGCTACCTATCGTTGAAAATTCATCAATCCTGATGTACTATCTCATTTCATGAGGCCATCTACTTCACAAACTTCCAGGAAGCCCATTCATATGAGGACATGCTTGGATGCCCATCCGGAACGAGAGAGTGTCTCTGTAGCCGTCTTTTGGCTATGGCATGGTAAGGAAATGGTTAAAAAAGCCATTTCTACTTAAGTGTGTCAAGAAAAACAATTGTATTTTTTTAGTAGTTGCATTTTATTGTTACTTTGTTAACCTGTGCTTAAATATGTGTTTTTCAGAACCATCTTTACAATTGTATAATGCCCAAGAAAGGAACCTAGTGTTCCCTGAAAGCTTACATCTTTAACCACTTCAATACAGGGCATTTAAAGGGCACCCCCTTCCTGCCCAGGCCAATTTTCAGTTTTCAGCACTGTCGCACTTTGAATGACAATTGCATGGTCATGCAACACTGTACCCAAATTAATTTCTCCCCATAAATAGAGCTTTCTTTTGGTGGTATTTGATCATCTTTGCGGTTTTTATTTTTTGCGATATAAACAAAAGAAGAGCGACAAGTTTGAAAAACAAAACACAGTATTTTTTACTTTTTGCTATAATAAATATCCCAATTTAAAAAAAATAAAAAATAAAATTTTCCTCAGTTTAGGCCGATATGTATTCTTCTACATATTATTCAATATACGCTCAATAAGCATGTACTGATAGCCTGCAGTGTTGATCTGTGTATTCTGATGTCAGGGGAGTCTTATAATAGAAAAATACATACCAAATCGCAGCCTTCGATCGAAAAAACAAAACCGCCTTCTCATCCCCAAAGCCTGCTACAAATCGAAGGGAGAACGAAGATTCGCAATACAGGGACCTCGGCTATGGAATGCTCTACCAAACAACATCCGCTTGGAAGAAAACCATCAGGCCTTCAGGAAAAAACTCAAGACCCACCTTTTCTAATATAGCAGGAAAACAAGGACAGACAAGCGCCTTGAGGCGATTCAGTTCGCATTTGCAGCGCTATACAAATCATTCATTCATTCATGAATGACTCGGTATGAGGTTACAGGTGTACCTAAATATACAGTATATTAAGAGGTAGTTCACACTATTGTAAAAGAAATTAAAGACACTAATCTTTAAAGATACTCTTAATCCTCTTGTATTTTATTGTATTATAACTGTATTGTCTCCCTTTTATATTGTAAAGCACTGCGTAAACTGTTGGCGCTATATAAATCCTGTAATAATAATGTAGCGCTACCCCCAGTTAAGAGAGCCACTGGTTTGTTTTGGGTCCCTGAGTACAGCTCCACCAACCCCCGGCAATTTGGCTCTACCCGCTCTGGCACAGTTAGTAAAGGGGTATGTATCTATGCACATATAATATCACTTATACTCTAAGTGTAATGGGTATGAACTCACAAGCAGACTGCTGAAATAAGAATAACTGGCTTTACTTTGGCAGTAAGGAAAAGAAATAGTAACATGCACTTAAACATATGACTTACAACACATTAGCAGGTCCCTGCAATATGCACTTTAACATGTACACATATATGTAACAACTAGCAATGGGGAAACGGAGCGCCAAGTGTGGCGACCGTCTGCTATGCACCCCTGAGGTGCAATAAATCTATCTGCGCCTACCTAACGGACCAGGCCTGATCCCTAGCAATAGAGCTCAGTCCTTGTACAAGTACAGTGTTCTTCACCGGCAATAAATCTGTAGAGGTGGTGCACATGTAGCTTTAAATGGTGTATTTGTAATCCACAGAAAGTGACATTTGCTGCTCTGAGGTAAATTGTGCCTAGGCAGTTCAATAGGCATAAACGTGTGTATCAATGCAGGATGAGCCTTCCGGCTCTCTCACCAATCCTGGGGTACCGTCCTCAGCTCCGACCGACCGACTGTAGGGAAAAGTCTCCGCTCCGCTGCTGCAGACTCTGAGGGGTGAGAGTCTCTCTCCACCTGCTGCAAGGCCCAGGCTTCAGGCCTTCAGCAGTCCCGGTCCGCACAGGTGTCTCTCTCTCAGTGATGTCTGTGTCTGAGTCACCAGCCCAGTCAGAACAGGAAGAGGCGGTCTCTCCTCTTCCCTTTTATATCCTCCCCCAGCAGCCTCTCGGGCGGAAACAGACATCCTCCCGGGAGCCTGGGGAATTATGGGAATTGTAGTCTCTTCCCCTAAAAGGGGTACGACCCCGCTACACACTCCCCCCACTTTGAATCTTTGGTCCCCAAAGACATTGTTCAAACTACAAGCTTTCTTTGAGACAACACGTTCACATAATTCAGACAGAGGAGCTTCCCACCAATTAGCATAGGATGGGGAGCTGTCCTGTCTACAGGTCACTTCAGTGTGGGCGACCTGTTTAACTGTGCCAGAGAGTGAGCTGGGGTTGCCCTCCACCAAATGAACAGTGGATGGGTCAGGGCTTTCAGCACTTCTCCTTGCTGTGGTAACAGAGTCCTCTGAACTTTCTCCCATCTTGGGGTAAGTTAACTTCTTGGGAGGCTTCACAACTCTGCGAGCTCTCTGTTCTCTTGGGACTTCTTCAGGAACACATTCTGGCAACATCTCTGGTTTTGGAACATCTACTTCTTCTTCTTCTGAGTAGAGACCAGGGATATCTTCCCAGCACTCAGGCACAACACTGAATGGCACAAACTCTGTGGCTTCTGGGTTCAATGTGTTATCCTCCACATCTTCAGTAGGTGGAAGATCTATGGCAGAATTTCCTGGAGTTGAGGAAGGCCATAGCCATTCAAGTTCTCCTCTTTCTTCCTCTGGTTGGGGGTCCTGTCCACCCCTAACTTGGGATGTTTGAGACCTAGTGTTAGGCCTGGGGGTATCCAGAATGGAAACAGATTCAGGTAAGTCTCTTGCTGGAGGCATTCTGACTGCTTCAGTGAGTGGGAGCAAATGATTCCTATGCCAGGTCTTCAAAGGCCCCAACCTTCCTTCTGGTTTCAACTTGTAAACAGGCAATCCTGGAAGTTTTCTACAGATGATATATGGCTCTGATCTCCATCTATCCGCAATCTTGTGTTTTCCAGGGATCCCTAGATTTCGTAACAGTACACGGTCCCCAGGCTGTAGGTCCTGTACTCTAACTTTCAAATCAAAGTTCCTCTTATTTCGGGCCCCCCTCTGGTCAGAGGCCGCTTGAGCTTTCTCATAAGCTATCTTCAGACTGCGCCTCAGTCTGTCCACATATCCTTTGTGGGAGGCAGCAGAGGCATGGTCTAGGGAAATGCCAAAGGCCAAATCCACTGGCAATCTTGCTTCTCTCCCAAACATAAGTCGGTAAGGGGAAAAACCTGTCACATCACTTGCGTGCAGTTATAAGCATGCACTAGAGCTGAAATGTGTTGACTCCAATGTTGCTTCTTCTCTGTTTCTAAAGTTCCCAACATGTTCAATAGTGTCCTGTTGAACCTTTCAGGCTGGGCATCACCTTGGGGGTGATATGGTGTAGTCCTAGTCTTCTCTACTCCCAGAGAATCTAGTAGCCTCCTGATCAGGCGACTCTCAAAGTCCCTTCCTTGGTCTGAATGGATTCTCTGTGGCAGTCCATAGTGAACAAAGTACTTCTCCAGAAGTACCTTGGCTACTGTAGAGGCCTTCTGGTCCTTGGTTGGGAAAGCCTGAGCATAACGAGTGAAATGGTCGGTTACCACCAGAACATTTCCCACTCCACTCAAATCGGGTTCAAGGCAGAGAAAATCAATGCATACCAGATCCATTGGGCCTTCACTTTGCAGGTGGCCCATTGGGGCAGCTTGATGGGGTAAAGTCTTCCTCTGAATGCATCTTGCACAGGAATGGCAATACTTCTCCACTTCGGCCCTCATGCAGGGCCAGTAAAACCGGTCTCTGACAAGTTGGAAGGTTCTCTCTGCTCCTAAGTGACCATGCTGGTCATGTAAGGCAATCAGCACAGTCTCTCGATGCTTCTCGGGGAGAAACAACTGCCACTTGTCTTCTGAGCTATCAGAGGGGCTCCTTCGGTAGACTACCCCCTGATGCACCTGTAACTTGTCCAATTCTCTCCTCAATAGGCGAGCTTCTTTGGAAGGGTGAAGGCGAAGTCCCTCTGGACTCTTGTCTTCCAGGGCTTCCAGGACCAATTTCCCCATGGGATCTTCCAATTGGTCACACCTTAACTCCTTCTTGGACAGCTTCGGTAGACACTCTTCTTCTAGTTGAGTTACCCCACAGTAACACCTTGGGACTCCCACTGTGGTAACTCCTATTTCTTCAGCTCTGGATCCTCCTCTGGCTTGGAGTTCAGCCCCCTGACAAAGGGCTCGCACTCCTTCTGGTGCCACTTGGGTCCAGTCCTCCCAATCGTCGACCATGACATGGGATCTTCGGGACAGGGCATCTGCATCCCTATTTCCAGCCCCTGGTCTGTACTTGAGGCTGAAGTTGAATCCAGACAACGCCGCCAACCATCTGTGTCCAGTTGCATCCAGCTTGGCGGTGGTGAATAGATAGGTCAAGGGGTTGTTATCTGTTTTTACAGTAAACTCGGCCCCATACAAATAGTCTCTCAGCTTGTCAACTACTGCCCATTTGAGGGCTAAGAACTCCAACTTGTGGGTGGGATAGTTCTTCTCGGAGGGGGTCAGGCTCCGGCTCACATACGCCACTGGTCGTAGCTGGTCTTCATACTCCTGGTAGAGTACTCCACCTAGGCCCTCATGGCTGGCATCAACGTGTAGCTCATATGGTCTAGTGGGATCAGCGTAGGCCAAAACTGGGGCTGTGGTGAGACTTCTCTTCAAGGTTCTGAAAGCCTCTTCACACCTTGAGTTCCATTGGTCTTGAACCGACTCATGGGACCTCCTAGGCCCCAATCCATCTTCCTCTCCTTCTGTCTTCAGCAGTTCGTTTAGGGGTTTGGCAATGCGGGCAAACCCATCCACAAACCTGCGGTAGTAGGAGCAGAACCCCAAGAAAGACCGAAGTTCTGTAACTGTTGTGGGCCTTGGCCACGAAGTAACTGCCTCCAACTTCTCAGGGTCTGTAGCCACTCCTTTTTCAGACACTATGTGTCCCAGATAGTTCACAGAAGACTGATAGAACCGACACTTCTCTGGAGAAAGTTTGAGTCCCTCTTCACTGAGCCTCTTCAGTACTTTCTCCAATCTGGCTTCATGTTCTTCCAAAGTCTTTCCAAAGACAATGACATCGTCCAGATACACAAGGACTTCTATGAGGTTCATGTCTCCAACTGTCCTTTCCATTAGGCGTTGAAACGTAGCAGGAGCTCCAGATCCTGTTGAACTCAAAGAATCCCACTGGGGTTATGAAGGCAGTCTTTTCTCTGTCTTCTGGATGCATGGGGATTTGGTAATACCCACTCTTGAGGTCCATCACACTGAACCACTTAGCTCCAGATAGACTCTGTAAGGCATCTTCTATCCTTGGCGTGGTGTACTGGTCAGGAATGGTCCTCCTGTTGAGAGTTCTGTAGTCAATGCAGAGCCTCAATGACCCATTCTTCTTCCTGACTACCACAATTGGGGAGGCGTAGGGGCTTCTGGACTCCCTAATCACTCCCGTCTTCTTCAATTCCGCAAGCTGCTCCCTCAGATCCTCCAGATCTGCTAGCGGGACTCGCCTCACTCTCTCTCTGAATGGCTTGTCCTCTTGCATGCGGATTCGATGGGTGGCGCTCTTCGCACACCCCACATCAAACTCATCTTTAGAGAAAATCTTCTCCCACCTGGTCAGCTGGGCCTTGGCTCTCTCTTTCCAAGCTCCAGGTAGGTTTGGGTTTTCCATGGAGAGTTTCTTCCAGACATCTTCTCCTTCACCCGTCCCCTTCACTTCTGACCAGCCAACTGGGACAGCAGGACTCACCTGTCCCAGAAGCATCCTGGCAGGGATCTCCACGGGCTGCTCCGTGGGGTTCCTCACACTGACAGGGACTCTTCCTCTTGCCTTCTTCAGGTCCTTCAATGAGATTACTTCTGGTATCACTTCCAGACCTGAGTGACCCTCCATTGGGTCAGGTTCCAACATTACAAAGGGGCCAGGCTGCTCCCAGGTAAGTTTCACCGTAGCTCTCATGCAGGTCACCTCTCCAGGCTGTAGCACTGCTCCTTCTTTTCCAAGCCTCCATACCCTTCCTATCCCCTCACTTGGGGTCTTCTGCTCTAGGACCAACCGCTGATAGGCTGCCTTCAGCATGGGATGGATCTTGGGAGGTGAAAGATTCTCTTTCTTCACCAGGGGGGTCAGAAGCCTTCTGACTAGATCCGTGTTTGTCCCTATGATCAGGGAGGTCTTGCTGGTTCCAGGCGGGCGAGGGCACACCACTGCCAGGGTGTCGAACACTTCAGCCTTTCCAGCCACGGATGGGTCAAAGGTCAACCGTATGGGTAGGTAGCCATCATAGGGGAAACTCTGCGTTCCCAGTCCCCTTATCTCCAACTCCTCTATCTTCTGTATTGGCAGATGACTCAGGTATCTGTCATAGAAGTCCCTGTACAATAGGGTCACTTGGGCTCCAGTATCTAGGAGGGCCTTCGTGTACACTCCTTCCACTTGGATGGGTACAGTAGGAGATGGACCAACTAGCTCTTCTGGGTAAGGCCGAGTTGATGCTGTCCTCTTCTTTGGACTCTTCTCTTTACCAGCACTGGATTTGCGCTTGATCCTTTCTTGAGCCTGGTATGCATTAATCTTCTCCCTCTTAGTGGGAGTGTGAACCCGTTGAGGGACATTGTTATCTCTCACTTTTAAGGGTTCTCGTTTAGGAGTACTGTGTCTCCTCGGAGGGGTCTTGCCCCCTTTCTCTGGAGTGCACCTTGGTTGAGGATCCCTGGGCCCCTTTTGAGGGGTTTGATCTCCTCGCTTTCTCTTCCTGTTATGCTTCTTGGAGCTCACTGAAGGTGATGGGCACCCGGTTGACTCCTTCACCGGAGCCCTTTGGCGTTTCCCGCCGGCTGGCGGCTTTCTGCCTTCTTCTTCTTGGGACTGGAACATACAGCTGCAATATGACCAATTCCTCCACAATTAAAGCAAATCATCTCACCGTAGTCAGGTGGGGATGCTGGTGCTGGAACAGCTGGAAACAATTCCCTCCTGCTTGTTTCTTTCTTGGGACTGGGCGTCTCTTTCGCCACTAGAGATGTCAGTATCTCCATCATCTGGGACATCTGCAACTTCAGGGCATCTACCTCTGTGTCTCCTTCAGGGGTTAAGGCCGACCTGACCGTGGCCACTGGAAGTTTTGTAGACCCCATCACTTGCTTTTCCCGTTTCTCTTACAACAGGGCCTCTTCTTCTCTGACCACTCGAATGAGATCGGGGTAGTCCAGGCTCTTCCCATCCTGCCGGGTGCGTAGAATTAGTGCGACAGGGTCTAGGGGTTGGGCTCCCCTGACCACCTGCTGGGCACGGGCTTCATCTACCTTCCCCGGATCTATCCCCTTCTTCAGGATAATCCTATGCAGGATCTTGTCTATGCGTCCCATATACTCTGACAGCTTCTCCCCTGTCTTCTGGTAACAGTGTTCCAGTTGATAGGTAAGTTCTGTGATTTTTTCTGTCCCACCAAACACACTTTCCAGGATGTCTATGTAGTCCTGGGCAGTGCAATCCTTTTTACTTGTCTTCAGATTGCGTATGGCCTCTAAGGCAGGTCCTTTTAGGCTCTCTACAATCCTTTGCTTCTTTCTGCCTTCTGAGACCTCCCATTCTTCTAAGGCCTGCGTGGCGCCATCTAACCACTCTTCAAATCCCTCTTCTCCCGAGGGCACAGGTGTCCTCCCTGAAAACATCCGGAGTTTCCTGTATCCCGACATTGGGTAATCCCCGGGGTCTCTTCTGCACTGAGTCACAATCTCCCCTAGGACAGCACACAGTTCTGCACTAAGAGTAGTTTGTGCGGGTGCGGGACTTTCCGCGCCCTTCTGCTCTTCCTCCTTTGGGGATAGCATGGCTTCCATAGGAGAACAGTCTCCCTTGCGCGGCAGCGCATGCAGCACTTGATAGGCCTGACCATTCGGTGCTTGTATGCTTTGGCTCCTGAACTGCTCTGGAGTCTCTTCCTGCCATTCTATTAAGGCATATGTATGCCCGGCATCATTTCTCATGTCCATTATCCATGGCTTTTGGCATGGGGATAGGGACATTATAAGCTGCTTGACTGCCTCTCTCTGCCATATCCCTGGCAGTTCAATGACTGATGCTGCGGCTGGGTCAGTGGCCCATAGTGTGTACCACTGTCCCACTTCTATCGGGTCCATGCCGGTACCTTCTGGCGGGTTTTCCCGCTGACTCAGGATCCCGGATTACGAGCCCCCACGTGTAGCGCTACCCCCAGTTAAGAGAGCCGCTGGTTTGTTTTGGGTCCCTGAGTACAGCTCCACCAACCCCCGGCAATTTGGCTCTACCCGCTCTGGCACAGTTAGTAAAGGGGTATGTATCTATGCACATATAATATCACTTATACTCTAAGTGTAATGGGTATGAACTCACAAGCAGACTGCTGAAATAAGAATAACTGGCTTTACTTTGGCAGTAAGGAAAAGAAATAGTAACATGCACTTAAACATATGACTTACAACACATTAGCAGGTCCCTGCAATATGCACTTTAACATGTACACATATATGTAACAACTAGCAATGGGGAAACGGAGCGCCAAGTGTGGCGACCGTCTGCTATGCACCCCTGAGGTGCAATAAATCTATCTGCGCCTACCTAACGGACCAGGCCTGATCCCTAGCAATAGAGCTCAGTCCTTGTACAAGTACAGTGTTCTTCACCGGCAATAAATCTGTAGAGGTGGTGCACATGTAGCTTTAAATGGTGTATTTGTAATCCACAGAAAGTGACATTTGCTGCTCTGAGGTAAATTGTGCCTAGGCAGTTCAATAGGCATAAACGTGTGTATCAATGCAGGGTGAGCCTTCCGGCTCTCTCACCAATCCTGGGGTACCGTCCTCAGCTCCGACCGACCGACTGTAGGGAAAAGTCTCCGCTCCGCTGCTGCAGACTCTGAGGGGTGAGAGTCTCTCTCCACCTGCTGCAAGGCCCAGGCTTCAGGCCTTCAGCAGTCCCGGTCCGCACAGGTGTCTCTCTCTCAGTGATGTCTGTGTCTGAGTCACCAGCCCAGTCAGAACAGGAAGAGGCGGTCTCTCCTCTTCCCTTTTATATCCTCCCCCAGCAGCCTCTCGGGCGGAAACAGACATCCTCCCGGGAGCCTGGGGAATTATGGGAATTGTAGTCTCTTCCCCTAAAAGGGGTACGACCCCGCTACAATAATAATAATAATCAGAGCTCAGGGGTGTTATTTAGGTTATTGATGCCATATATATTTTAGGATAAAGAGTCCAGGCAAAACATATGTCAATTACACCAACAATACTTGTAAGCTCTGATCACTTTCTATATATCCTAACATGTTTAAAGTGGTTGTAAACCCACATGAACAAAACAAAAAAAAAAAAACATGCAAGACAAAGGCATAATGAGCTAGTATGCATAGCATTACTAGTTCATTATGTAATACTCTCCTGAGATCGAAGCCCCCGCTGCGGTGCCCCTTACACAGCACCGGCCGGCGACATGGTACACGCATGCACTATGGTACATGGAAGGCAGGAAGCAAGAATCACTATGGCACATGGAAGGCAGGAAGTAAGGATCACTATAGCACATGGAAGGCAGGAACGCTATGGCACATGGAAGGCAGGAGCACTATGGCACATGGAAGGCAGGAACTCTATGGCTCATGGAAGTCAGGAACACTATGCGACATGGAGGGCAGGAGTGCTATGGCACAGGGAAGGCAGGAATGCTATGGCACAGGGAAGGCAGAAACGCTATAGCACATGTAAGAGCAGGAATGCTATGGCACATGGAAGGCAGGAATACTATGGGATATAGAAGGCAGGAATGCTATGGCACATGGAAGGCAGGAACACTATGGCATATGGAAGGCAGAAACGCTAAGGCACATGGAAGGTAGGAAGGCTATGGCATATGAAAGGCAGGAATGCTATGACACATGGAAGGCAGGAACGCTATGGCACATGGAAGGCAGGAACGCTATGGCACATGGAAGGTAGGAACGCTAAGGGACATGGAGGGCAGGAATGCTATGGCACATGGATGGAAAGATCACTGTGGCACATGGAAAGTAGAGAGTGGGGAGAGCTCACTTACCCTAGGCTGGCTGCTCCCCAGTCCAGAAGCTCAGGCAGACATCAGGATCACTGGCTCCTTTAAAATCTCTCGCCCATCCAACCCTTTCCCAGTACAGCATTTCCTGCATGCTGGTGGTTGTGGGAGGGCACAGCAGGACATGGAGAGGAGGTAACGCTGACCTAGCCCACCTCCTCCTCCCTCCTTGTACATCCCGTACAGCGTGCGGGGGCTAGCTGTCGGGTGAATGGGCAGGGCACTTCTGCTAAGCACTAAGAGCCTCAGCCTGATAGCTGCAGCATAGCACGACCGTTCAGAGCACATCAGATAGGGGGGTTAGTGGAGTCCAGTCCTGGAACTTGTTTGATATCCTGGGACGGTCTTCACGCACCCGTGACGGTTGGGAGGTATGCTTTTAGGCTATGCTTGGCCTAATAAATTCTTTGAAAATACCTCAGGGTATGACCATAAGTGCTGGGTGAGCGATGTGTGTAATCTTCAGGTATCTAAAGAAATCCCAAAACAATTCAGAGGCTCCTCTGGGGGTAGCACTACATTTAATTTAATTAAAGTTATTGTAAAGCAAAGTTTTTTTGTTTTTTTTTTAAATAACAAACATGGTATACTTACCTCCACTGTACAGTTCATTTTGCACAGAGTGGACCTGATCCTCGACTTCTGGGGTCCCCTAGGAGAAGCGCTCTCCCGGGGGTTACCTTGCGGGTGCGCTCCTGAGTCCAGCATTTGCGTCCATGGATGCAGAATGCCGGACTCGGCCCCGCCCCCCGGGGCCCGCGTCATTGGATTTGATTGACAGCAGCGGGAGCCAATGGCTGCACTGCTATCAATCTATCCAATCAAGAGCCAAGACAACGGGCAGAGGAGAATAGCACGTCTCCGGCGTGGGAATTACGGGGGTCACGTAAGTTAAACGGGGGGGGGGGGGCTAGGGGCTGGTCAGTGACAGAGGTTTTTTTCACCTTAATGCAGGTGAAAAAACACAAGGGTTTATAACCCCTTCAATGCTATATATCTGTGTCAGTGCTATGTGATGCAGGAACTAACAGAGGAAAGAATGTGTTTATTTTCCTGTTTTCTTGTTCTAGTTTCTGCTTGCTTATATGTATTTCACATAGTTGATTTTATTTATACACTTGCTAATACCAATCCACAGTGTTTAATAGGAGATCTTCTGTATTTTATCTATGTGATAATTGTGTATCTTTGAACTGATCTCCCACATCACATGATATTAATTGTTTACTGACTTGCATATTCTGTAAATTGAATAAAGAGTTAAATGTTAAATATATGTGCAATGGTTTTCAGTATTGTAACACTTTAGAATTCGCTGGCTTCAGCAAAAACTGTTTTAGTGAACTTTCAGTGGTTGAGGTGTCAATGTATACACGTTATCACTATTCAGCAGTAGTAGTTTTAGCAAGTAGCATGGTCTTTGCATAATTGCAGTAAGTGTAATTTATTCAAGTGCAGCACTTTTGTGTGTTACAAACTTCTGATTATCTACAAGTCAACAAGAATATTTATCTTTTTTCATTCTCATTTGACCTACAATTATTGCTATCTTGATGACTATATTGGTATTATATGTGCATATAATACAATAAATACAATTAATTGTTTTCTATTTAAATAATTACACTGAATTTCTGCAAAACATATTTAGAGAGCAAGGAATGTGGCATTCACTAAATATTCACTACAGGTGAATCAATTGCTGTAGGTAGGATAAGTTCACCTTTGGGAACATGTTACACGTTCCACCTGATTGAACCTTCAAACCCCGTTACCTCCCAAAGCAAAATTCACACAATAAGCTTTGGGAGGTAACGGGAGCAAAGGGAGTGTCAGGGAAATCATATGCACAGTCATGCACAAAGATGTGCACTTGCTCATAATAATGCCTGTTTTACTCTGCTCATTCCTGATACCTTGATGCTAACCTGGCTTGTGCCATGACTTTGCCTTTTGCCTACCATTCCAGTGCCTATTTTGCTTGCCTGATACCGACCCTGGCTTAGCCCTGACTCTGCTCTGGATCCAATTCTGCCCCTCTGCTACTTGGCTGTTACCGACTTCTGCCTGCCTGACCACCCGAGATCCTGAATCCGCCTGCTCACCAGCTTAGTTGCTACCTGCTGTTCTGCACAAGCTGCTGTGTATCTGCACCTATCAGTCCACCAGTCTGCCTGCTGTCCTGCACCTGCTGCTGTGTATCCGCATCGGCCAGTCCATGAGTCTGCCTGCTGCTTGGCACCTGCTGCAAGTACCTTCCATTCAGAATCTCTAACTAGGCACCCATGCCACTCCATGCCCTGTTATATCCTGTCACCACCTTCAGGAGAAACAGGACAGGAGGTGTAAGGGAAAACCCTTCCGTCAGCTTGACCTCAACCAGGTACATGACAGGGAGGCTGCCAACTCCTGCAGCTAATCATGGATGCTCGCATGCAATTTCTCATGCAGTGATCAAATGCAAGTGGCCTTAATTAGCAGCTGGAGCCAGAAGCCTCCTATTGTTTTCACTGGGGCTGCCTCCCATAGCTAATCGCGGGAACCCCTGCTAGGGTACTCACATCTAATCAGAGTGTGTGCTGATGAGCCAGCATAACCCAGCAGTGAGCAGATGAGCTGCTGCTGAATACATTGGGGTTGGTTTACTAAAACTGGAGTTTTAGTAAACTGATTCAACAGCAGTAGAGGAGTTTCGCAAGAGTGGAACTGAGTGAGCAGGGGCTCGTTACAAAATGCAATTTGTCAGAAAAGTTATATGACTTGCTAGTAACATGTTTTTAGTTAATGCTTTTGGGACAATGCGACGTAGGGTCAGGGTATTATTACTATACTTACAGGATGAATGTAATTTATTTGTATGCTTGGAACTGTATTTTAATGTAGTGTATCTATGCGCTGTCTCGCAGTATAGAGTGGAATGTACCCTGTTGAAGTATTTGTTTTTTGTATAACTTTTATGCAAATAAAGTATACATTTTCAATCAAAAAAAAGTTTGTTTACTCATCAGCAGGCTTGGTAAACATACCTCCAAACTTCCTGAGAGGGTAAAAAAGGACACTATATAGTACAATGTATGGAGTCAAGGGACATATTCCTGTCATTCCCCTAGTTATTCAGGCCATGAATAGTTAATATGCAATAAATAGTTAAACCGAAAAATGCCTCCTTTTACCAATACTATAATTTTATATAGGATTTTTCGAATAACTAATGCAATAATTTACAGTACAGGTTTGATGAAAGATTTAATGTAGTATAACACTTGTGATAGTTAAATAAAACAAATGCAATGAAATAGAGTTTGGATGAAAGGCTCAGCTACATTCCAGCTACATTTTCTCTGTGAAGAGGAAATGTAGCTGTTCAGCGGTGCCGCTCCGTTCTATGAGCGCATCAGCTGAGCAGGGAGAGGGGGGAGGGGGAGGTGTAGTGAGAACAAGGAGAGATTCCTTGTTCAGAACGGAATGCATCTGCGAATCAGATGCATTCCCATAGAGGTTAATGTGCTTGGTATTCACACCGCAATGCCCAGAAATGTATTTTAAAATGTCCTGCGAATTGGATGCGGTGTAAGCCACTTACACTTTCCTTATCCTTATACTGTCACTTTCTGCACCTTCACATCCATTTTTATTTCCTTTCTCATTGAATTCATTCATTTCACACATCCCAAAGTTTTTTTTTTTGTTTTTTTTTATTATTATTATTATCTTTTATTTTTCCCTCTATTCATAATTGCCCGTATATATTGTCTGTCATCTGCTTATTTTGTGATGCATGCATAGTGTACTCAATTGTCGTTTATAAGTTTGTAATTTGCTTTTTTCTGTGCTCAAACTCTCTATTTTTTTCATTTTTCACTTATTTATTATTATTTTTTATTTTATTTATTTTATTAGCATCCTGGCTGTGCATCTTGACCCCATCCTCAGGGCTGTCCTGTCTCCGCTCGTAGATGCCGGTGCACGCATACCCGGCGGGTAAGCCCCATCAGGAAGACGCCTGGCTCTCATAGTCAGCTGTGATATACAGCTGATTTAATGAGATCAGGCGCATTCTGATTGGTCAACCTGAGACACAGCACGGTATTTAGGTGCTGACATCTCTAAGAGTTAGTCAGCACACCGGCTGTGTCTCATACGGATGGCATACACAGACTGATCCTGCAGATAAGGTAAAAAATACCCATGCAACTTTTACTCTGATTTTATTGGTATAGTGTGTATATACCCTTTCCCCCTTTGGACTCTGTATATGAGTGGGGCGTGGACTAGCTCCACGATATCTGCTGTTTTGATCCTCATTCAGCTTATCAATATAACACACAAAACCCTCTATTACATTGAATTTAAATGTGTGCCTTACTAGCATGCCCGTAGATGCCGGTGCACGCATACCCGGCAGGTAAGCCCCATCAGGAAGACGCCTGGCTCTCATAGTCAGCTGTGATACACAGCTGATTTAATGAGACCAGGCACATTCTGATTGGTCAACCTGAGACACAGCACGGTATTTAGGTGCTGACATCTCTAAAGCCCCATACACACGGTCGGATTTTCCGATGGATTCTGTCCTATCGGACAATGTTGTCGGAAATTCCGACCATGTGTAGGCACCATCGGACAGTTTCCATTGGATTGTCCGACGGACAAAGTCCTATCTCCTGCTGGATAGATTTTTTGACAACAAAGTCTGATCACACCAATTCCGATCGTGTGTATCGAATTCCGACGGACAAAGTGCCACGCATGCTCAGATCACATTACAAGACCAAAGCTATTGGCTACTAGCCTCTACGTAGTCCCGTCGTACGCAACAAATGTCACCACGTTCAGAATGATCGGATTTTCCGACAACTTTGTCCGACAGTGTGTATGCAACACCAACATCGGACAAAGTCCGACGGACAGGATCCGACGGAACTGGTCCTCGGATAATCCGAGCGTGTGTAATGGGGCATAAGAGTTAGTCAGCACTTCTCACAGATTAAATATATTTACCCCTGAAGAAGGAATATTAGGATGTAAAATCAAATTCCGAAACATGTCGGGTTTATGTCACTTGAACTAGCCTACCAGGCTGCAACCAGTCTGATCTACGCTTCTTCCTGACAAATGAGTCTGGGTTACTGTATAGTATATTCTGTATATCTGTAATGTTCATAAAATGTACAATATTAGGATTTTTTTACCTATTCATGTTTACATGATACATATTTCCTTTTTTCACAACTATATATAAATAAAGCTGGCACTATTGTGCCCCCTTTTTATTTACACCTTGTCAATTGTATTTTGATCTCCACATCATATTGCTACCATACAAAGTCCAAAGGGGCGTCCCCTAATGCACTTTTGTGCATGCTTTTGTGTAAGCCACATCTAATTCGCATAGGTGTGAACGGGGGCTTAAAGCGGATTTCCAGTTGTTTTTACGTTTATTAAATGTCAGCAGCTACAAAAAGTGTAGCCACTGACTTTTAATAAACACACACTCACCTATCCCACCAGTCAGCATCACAATTATTTACTTCTTAGAATGGTAACATTTATTTTATGCCAATGGATTTCTAGAGCACCATGGGTTAGCTAAGAAAACTTGTAAAACATAAGGTAAGATAATGCACACCCAAATTACAACATCAGTTAAGGGTTAATTACATAACTAAGAGTGCTGAAACCATAAAATAAGTTTCCTCAGGAAAACCCAGGAATAATACTCTACAAATAAACAATAGGCAGCACTCTAAACAGCTAACTTTTTGATTTTCATATATTTATAAAAGAAAATATCATATCGAGACATAATAGTACATCAAAGTACATGCACAAGGTCTTCCCACAGCTTCCCCAGGAGGCTGTACTTTTTTATTTTTTATATTAACCACTTGACCACTGGGCACTTAAACACCCTTAATAACCAGACCAATTTTCAGCTTTCGGTGCTCTCACATTTTGAATGACAATTACTCAGTCATACAACACTGTACCCATATGAAATTTTTGTCCTTTTTTTCACACAAATAGAGCTTTCTTTTGGTGGTATTTAGTCACCGTTGGGTTTTTTATTTTTTTGCGCTATAAAAGAAAAAAGACTGAAAATTCGGTAAAAAAATGAATTTTTCTTAGTTTCTGTTATAAAATTTAGCAAATTTGTAATTTTCCACAAGCTATGGTGCCAATATCTGAAAATTTATCACATCTGAAGTACTGATGGCCTATCTCATTTCTTGAGACCCTAACAAGCCAGAAAAGTACAAATACCCCCCAAATGACCCCTTTTTGGAAAGAAGACATTCTAAGGTATTTAGAAAGAGGCATGGTGAGTTTTTTGAAGTTGTAATTTTTTCCCACAATTCTTTGCAAAATCAAGATTTTTTTTTCTTTTTTTTTCACAAAATTGTCATATTAGCAGGTTATTTCTCACACACAGCATATGCATAGCACAAATTACACCCCAAAACACATTCTGCTATTACTCCCGAGTATGGCGATACCACATGTGTGAGACTTTTACACAGCGTGGCCACATACAGAGGCCCAACATGCAGGGAGCAGCGCTTATACCCCAAATAGTGCTTTTGCAAGAAAAAATATTACTCTAATGAGTTTAGGATTGTAAAGAAAAGTGTTTTTGGCTTGATGCCAACCTCTAGTATCATGAGTATGTATAAATATACAGTGCAAAACCTTATATATAAAAACACATAAAATTTGTAGACTGTTTTCAACATAAACATGAGTATATATAAAAAATACTTGTGATTTAAAACCGGTGAAGATAAAATCCAAAGATAATTTTATACCGTGAAGAGATATTGTGGAAAATAAAATAGAAACTCAATATCTATAAAATCGAGGGTGCTAGGTGAAACCTATACATAAAAGTGTATAGAGGTGAAGTCCATAGCATTAATTGGTGGTCTGGTGAAATGACACTCGTGGCAATAGGTGACTTAATTCGGTGTGATGGTGACGGCTTGTCTGATGGCTCTCAGGCCTAATGGAATGAGGCTTACCGGATAGATTGGACTTGAGAAAGGCTTATGCCTCACAAGTCGCAAAAGCTTAAACGTTTAAGGACTGGCAACTCTCAACTCCTCATTGCCAGTCCCTAAACGTTTAAGCTTTTGCGACTTGTGAGGCATAAGCCTTTCTCAAGTCCAATCTATCCGGTAAGCCTCATTCTTTGGAAATTTATCTTTGGATTTTATCTTCACCGGTTTTAAATCACAAGTATTTTTTATATATACTCATGTTTATGTTGAAAACAGTCTACAAATTTTATGTGTTTTTATATATAAGGTTTTGCACTGTATATTTATACATACTCATGATACTAGAGGTTGGCATCAAGCCAAAAACACTTTTCTTTACAATCCCAAACTCATTAGAGTAATATTTTTTCTTGCAAAAGCAGTATTTGGGGTATAAGCGCTGCATTAATATACATACAAATCTCTTACCACCGATAGTCTTTCGGCAATGCTAGCAGCTTTAGTTATTTAAAATTTATATACAGCGCAGTATCCACTCCCCTCCTTTCAACATGCAGGGAGCGCCATCAGGTGTTCTGGAGCACCCGGGCCAATTCTGACATTTCTCTCCTACATGTAAAAATCATCATTTATTTGCTAGAAAATTACATAGAACCCCAAAACATTATACATGTTTTTTTTAGTAAAGACCCTAGAGAATACAATGGCGGTCGTTGCAACTTTTTATCTAGCACGGTACTTGCGCAGCAATTTTTGGAACGCGTTTTTTTTGGGAAAAAAAAGTTTTGTGCTTTACAAAAAACAAAACTGTAAATTTAGCCCAATGTTTTTGCATAATGTGAAAGATGAAGTTACGCCGAGTAAATAGATACCTAGCATGTCACCCTTCAAAATTGCAGACGCTAGTAGAATGGCGCCAAACGTCGCTACTTAAAAATCCCCATAGGCGGCGCTTTAAAATTTTTTACTGGTTACATGTTTTGAGTTACAGAGGAGGTCTAGGGCCAAAATTATTGTTCTCGCTCCAACGTTCGCAGTGATACCTCACATGTGTGGTTTGAACACCGCTTTCATATGTGGGCGGGACTTACGTATGCGTTCGCTTCTGCATGCAAGCACACAGGGACAGGGGCGCTTTACATTTTTATTTTTTATTTTTTATTGTTCATTTTACTTTATTTATTTTAGTTTGACACTTTTTTCCCCCCAAAAAATTTTTTGATCACTTTTATTCCCATTACAAGGAATGTAAACATCCCTTGTAATAGGAATATGGCATTACAGGTCCTCTTTACAGTGAGATATGGGGTCAATAAGACCCCACATCTCACCTCTAGGCTGGAAAGCCTGAAATAAAATAAAAAAACGATCCTGGCTTCGATCGTGAGCGAGCATTTCATGGTATCGCAGGGTATCGCAGGGTATTGCATGGTATCGCAGGGTATCACATGGTATCGCAGAATATCGCAGGGTATCGCAGAATATCGCAGGGTATTGCAGGGTATAGCATGGTATTGCAGAGTATCGCAGGGTATGGCAGGGTATGGCAGAATATCGCAGGGTATGGCAGAGTATCGCAGGGTATGGCAGAGTATCGCAGGGTATGGCAAGGGTATCGCTGGGTGTGGCAGAGTATCGCTGGGTGTGACAGAGTATCGCTGGGTGTGGCAAAGTATCGCTGGGTGTGCCAGAGTATCGTTGGGTGTGGCAGAGTATTGCTGGGTATGGCAGAGTATTGCTGGGTATGGCAGAGTATTGCAGGGTATAGCATGGTATGGCAGAGTATCGCAGGGTATGGCAGAGTATCGCAGGGTATGGCAGAGTATCGCAGGGTATGGCAGAGTATCGCAGGGTATGGCAGGGTATCGCAGGGTATGGCAGAGTATCGCAGGGTATGGCAAAGTATTGCTGGGTATGGCAGAGTATTGCAGGGTATTGCATGGTATCGCAGGGTATTGCATGGTATCGCAGGGTATGGCAGGGTATGGCAGAGTATCGCAGGGTATGGCAGAGTATCGTATGGCAGAGTATCGCAGGGTAGGCAGAGTATCGCAGGGTATGGCAGAGTATCGCAGGGTATGGCAGAGTATCGCAGAGTATGGCAGGGTATCGCAGAGTATGGCAGGGAATGGCAGGGTATCGCAGAGTATGGCAGAGTATGGCTGGGTATCGCAGGGTATGGCAGAGTATCGCAGGGTATGGCAGAGTATGGCAGAGTATGGCAGAGTATGGCAGAGTATCGCAGGGTATGGCAGAGTATCCATCCATCCATGCTCAGCCATCCCTCCATACCCTGCAATACACTGCAGGCTATTGCTGTGTATTGCAGGGTATGGAGGGATGGCTGAGCATGGATGGATGGAGCGGTGGTGACTGCAGGGCAGGCTGTGGGCACTACAGATCCCGCCCACAGCACTGCTGTCACCGATCCCTCCCCCTCTCCTCTCACACTGTACCGATCGGTACAGAGAGAGGAGGGGAGAACAACCGGCGTCATAAAATGACGCCAGTTTGCTTACATGTGATCGCTCCGTCATTTGACGGAGTGATCACGTGGTAAACGGCCGCGTGATCCGTGATCTGCCGGGTCCTCTGGATGTTCTTGAGTGCGCCCCAGGGGGCGCGCAAGAGAGGAATTCTGTGAGGACGTCATATGACACCCTCCCAGAGTTAAGCAACCGGCCTGTAGCCGTCTTTCGGCTATGGGCTGGTTGTGAAGTGGTTAAGGTCTAGCTGATGGAGTGTGTCCTGCTATATTTCTTTTGGTGCCACTCAAAGTAGAGGTGAAAGTATATCCCTGCGTTGCAGAACACGGGCTGCAGGCTTATCCTTTGTACAATGTTAAGGAACAGCCTCAATCTGAAATGTGGGGCAAGTGACAAACTGCAACGTGTGGCAAATGACAATCTGTAATGCATGGCAAGTGACAATCTGCAACGTGTAGCATGGGACGTGGCAAGTGACCATATGCATCTGGTAACAGGTGACGTGGCAAGTGACCATCTGAGGACAATCTGCAACGTTTGGCAGGTGACAGTGGCAAGTGACACGCTCGGGGCTCCCACTGATTCTGCATTATGGTGAGTTGAACCATTTCATTTTATGTAATAATAGTAATAATGCGCTTCAATCATCTTGACACCATAACAACCATGGTGCCGTGATGATTGAAGCACTAACACCAGCCATTTTCCCGGTAAATTTACCCCAAAAAAACGTATTTCTGGCAGTGCCCCTCCCGAGACTAGGCTCTGGATCCGCCCCTGCCTGAGACCTTGTAACACTAACGAGTCACATGACACCAGGGAGGGAAAATGGCTTATTGGGGCCCATTTGGACATTTTCACTTAGGGGTGTACTCACTTTTGTTGCCAGCGGTTTAGACATTAATGGCTGTGTGTTGAGTTATTTTGAGGGGACAGCAAATTTACACTGTTATACAAGCTGTACACTCACTACTTTACATTGTAGCAAAGTGTCACATGAAAATAAAAAATAAGATATTTACAAAAATGTGAGGGGTGTACTCACTTTTGTGAGATACTGTGTGTGTGTGTGTGTATATATATATATATATATATATATATATATATATATATAACTACTATGCATTTTACACTGATCCAGACAATTCCCATAAGTGTTGAATTCCTGGCCCCCCATCAATATCTATGGTTAATTTCTTTGACCCCCTACTTCTACTATACTGTATCATATGATGTAGGGGTCAGAGGAAAGAGCCACAGCCCACGACAAACAATAAAGAATTCAACACAATTGAATGTGTTGAATCCACATTTAAAATCAAGCAATCTGTCATGCAGTCACTAGGAGAGGTGAGTATTATATATCTATTTTGTAGGGACCACATTTTTAACCTCTTTTAATGATAGAGACATTTTACAAACTGAAGTAACTCTGTGACTCTGAAAGCCAAAATGTGTTAATTTTCTGCTGTATGCTGTACCACTTGATTTTTAATAAATAAACCCTGTGGATTATTTATTTATGTTATGGGTACACAAATTCATAGCATATCCCTTAATATAGGAAACTTGGATACTAGATGGCGCTGAGCTTAACGAATTTTCGTTGCCTGTCGCCTGTCCCTCAATGCCAATCGCTTGAGTCCTCTGGCCGAGGATGATGCAATTTCCTTCTGTGCCCTATCTATGTGCTGACAATTGGACCCTGCTGGCCCAGGTGTCTGGGTGGTGGTTTTTAGGTGTCGGCGCATGTGCAGTGAACCCTGGGCATCCGATGACATAACACGCTGGCGGGGTGGGAGGTATAAAATGCCAACGTCTCCGACAGCCATCTTGCTGGAGCCATGTGGGCGGCCTGCATACAGCATATACATGATTTATGGTAAGAATCTGCTGGCATCCTTTTGTTAATGGCAATATCATTTCAGGATTGGTCTGTTTGATGCTGCAACTAATGGGGATTTATTTGTAATGGACAAGGTCCGATCTCTTTTATAGGAATATAGATATACTTTTGATATTCGCAATGTTTAAATTGTCATCATACCAAACATCACAATAGATGTAGGGGATTTATACATTTTTATCTCTATCTTTTGAGGCTGGGTTCACACTACCGTGTGGAGCAGCTCACAGCAGGGCTCCGGTGCGTCCCTGCTTACGGTTTCATGTCAGATTTCGGGCTGAATTTTTGGCTGAATTCGGACCTGAAATGGACCAGAAGACGCACAGGACTCCTGTGCAATTCGCAGGGAAATTGTACAGGGGAATCCAATTCGCAATGGTGTGAACACAGCCTTGGTGTTTGGTACAGCAAGTTGAATTTTACTTAATAGTTATTATTTGAAAATCACTCCTATTTATATACAGATAGCTGACACAAAGCTGGCTGTCATTTTCTCCAGTGATTAGGCGCCACCATGTGGTTCCTTGTAATTTTTTACACTGTAAGTAATGAGTCGTATATGTCAAAGTCCAGTTTCACATTATTGTCTACATATTAAAAATATCACATGGTGTTATTTGTATATGTATCTGTTTTAGTCTGGTCCTTCTATGCCTCCTGTGGTCACACACAAGCCTGATATTTGACATTGTGTTGAAAATTATCTACTGATTAACAATATTGTGTTAGGGTAAGCATGAAAAGGCCAAACTCTGTGAATATTTAATGTTGAATGTATTGCGCATTATTTTGATGTTATTATCAGTATGTGATCTATATCTTGTTTCTCTGCTATATCTTTCAGATTACTAGCAGTTATCATTTACCCTAAAAAAGCCCCACAGGGAGTTTACATTGTTACACCGCTATGAAAATGAGAACTAAGACTATGCAAATAATGTGTATGTGGATTTTATTATGGAATGTTTTTAACACTGTACACCAATAAATGATTGATTTTTAATATAGTTTAGTACTGTTTGTACTTGCCTGGGGGTGGGGCCCTAAACCTGCCTGTGAAGTGGCGCCTCTTTACCAAGTAAACAAAGTAGTGTAGCAAAATGAGATTGAAAAAAAAAAGCAGTTTAACATGCCTCATTAAGGAGGATGAGGGTCTATAATGTATTTTTAGGGGGCCCTATTGCATTATTTACAAATTAAAGCAAGCTTGCAGGGAAAGGTAAATTAAAGACTATTTTTCTATATGTCACTTTTGCTATACAGTATATGTTGTAAAGATGACATAGAATCCACCCCAAAATAAAAAACAAATTACTTGTGGTACCCACAAAAATCAGCACATACTCTTCAGATTTAGAATCTATTTTATTGGGGAACCTAACTCAAAAACATGGTGTGGGCCCCATGCTTTTTCCAGGCATGCAGGCCAGGATAGTACCCTTAATAGACATGTGCGGTTCGTTTCGTTCCAAATAAATATTATTTATTACATTTTTCATTATTGGGAGATTCGGATATACCTGAATTACAGTATAAACAAAGTTTACCGAATCCCCCCGAATAACGTGGGAGGTATAAAATGCCAATGTCTCCGACAGCCATCTTGCTGGAGCCATGTGGGCGGCCTGCATACAGCATATACATGATTTATGGTAAGAATCTGCTGGCATCCTTTTGTTAATGGCAATATCATTTCAGGATTGGTATGTTTAAAGCTGCAACTAATGGGGATTTATTTGTAATGGACAAGGTCCGATCTCTTTTATAGGAATATAGATATACTTTTGATATTCGCAATGTTTAAATTGTCATCATACCAAACATCACAATAGATGTAGGGGATTTATACATTTTTATCTCTATCTCTTGAGGCTGGGTTCACACTACCGTGTGGAGCAGCTCACAGCAGGGCTCCGGTGCGTCCCTGCTTACGGTTTCATGTCAGATTTCGGGCTGAATTTTTGGCTGAATTCGGACCTAAAATGGACCAGAAGATGCACAGGACTCCTGTGCAATTCGCGGGGAAATTGTACAGGGGAAACCCGCATCCAATTCGCAATGGTGTGAACCCAGCCTTGGTGTTTGGTACAGCAAGTTGAATTTTACTTAATAGTTATTATTTGAAAATCACTCCTATTTATATACCGATAGCTGACACAAACCTGGCTGTCATTTTCTCCAGTGATTAGGCGCCACCATGTGGTTCCTTGTAATTTTTTACACTGTAAGTAATGGGTCGTATATGTCAAAGTCCAGTTTCACATTATTGTCTACATATTAAAAATATCACATGGTGTTATTTGTATATGTATCTGTTTTAGTCTGGTCCTTCTATGCCTCCTGTGGTCACACACAAGCCTGATATTTGACATTGTGTTGAAAATTATCTACTGATTAACAATATTGTGTTAGGGTAAGCATGAAAAGGTCAAACTCTGTGAATACTTAATGTTGAATGTATTGCGCATTATTTTGATGTTATTATCAGTATGTGATCTATATCTTGTTTCTCTGCTATATCTTTCAGATTACTAGCAGTTATCATTTACCCTAAAAAAGCCCCACAGGGAGTTTACATTGTTACACCGCTATGAAAATGAGAACTAAGACTATGCAAATAATGTGTATGTGGATTTTATTATGGAATGTTTTTAACACTGTACACCAATAAATGATTGATTTTTAATATAGTTTAGTACTGTTTGTACTACGTACCGTTAAAAGTCCCACTCGTTTCTTTGATCAAATTTCCTGTGGATTATGTATGGACTCAATCTTTAACTTTTTCAAGCATCAAGTGGATGGGGCTGATCTGGGAGACCAACACCTGCTGCATGGTGATAACAGCAGGAAGGGTGAACTAAGCTCATTTGTTTGGTGAGACTATTTCCTGCATGTGTATGTTCAAAACTGTTACTAACCCATAGGCGTGCCCACTGGGTGTGCCAGGTGTGCCCAGGCACATCCTAATCAGTGTCCTGTGCAGCACACATTACCCCTACTGCCCTGCCCCCCTCCCCCCCCGCAGTGCTGCCGGCTTCCCTACTCTCTTCCCCCATCTGGCTGTTTCTGCAGGGATGTTTTAGGATGAGTGGGGGAAGGGGCCGGTAAATATGTAATTTACCAGCCACTTCCCTTTCATCGTGAGTGGTCGGTAGTATGTGTTTGAGGTGCACACCCTAATGAAATAGGCTGTGCACACCTATGTACTAATCATTGCAGTGATATGTTTCTCTTTTCTACTAGTAGGTAGGGATGAGCTGAACAGACCTGGGTTTGGTTCGTGGAGGCTCAGCAGAACATATCAAAAGTTCTGATGCCAAATCTGTACCCCATCGAGGTCAATCAGAGCCCAAGCTGTCAATATTCTCAGATTTATAAGGCTTATAGCCAAGAGGCTGGCAAGTACACGAGAAAAGAAATGAGGGGTTGACTGGGCATTGCCTCAGGGGACATGTACCAATGCAAAAAAATCAATAAAAATTGTAGGGAATTTAATAATGTGAAAGTACAACATTAAAAATGCACTTTTCCCTTAAAAACTCGCCTGGGGGTGGGGCCCTAAACCTGCCTGTGAAGTGGCGCCTCTTTACCAAGTAAACAAAGTAGTGTAGCAAAATGAGATTGAAAAAAAAAGCAGTTTAACATGCCTCATTAAGGAGGATGAGGGTCTATAATGTATTTTTAGGGGGCCCTATTGCATTATTTACAAATTAAAGCAAGCTTGCAGGGAAAGGTGAATTAAAGACTATTTTTCTATATGTCACTTTTGCTATACAGTATATGTTGTAAAGATGACATAGAATCCACCCCAAAATAAAAAACAAATTACTTGTGGTACCCACAAAAATCAGCACATACTCTTCAGATTTAGAATCTATTTTATTGGGGAACCTAACTCAAAAACATGGTGTGGGCCCCATGCTTTTTCCAGGCATGCAGGCCAGGATAGTACCCTTAATAGACATGTGCGGTTCGTTTCGTTCCAAATAAATATTATTTATTACATTTTTCATTATTGGGAGATTCGGATATACCTGAATTACAGTATAAACAAAGTTTACCGAATCCCCCCGAATAACGAAACTGAATTAGTCCAAATTTATGAAATTCAAATCGAATTTTACATCGAATTCAAACTGTAAACATGTTTCTGAAATCAAAGACTATGTGTGTTATTAGAGTACCATTTCAAAATAATGCTGTTTTAATTAAGCCAAAGGTGATTTAAAGGGAGTTATTTACGAAAGGTAAATCCACTTTGCACTGAAAGTGCACTTGGAAGTGCAGTCACTCTAAATCTAATGGGTAGATCTGAAATGAGTGGAAGTTCTGCTGATTTTATCATCCAGTCATGTGCAGGCTAAAATGCTGTTTTGTTATTTTCCTTGCATGTCCCCCTCGGCTCTACAGCAACTGCACTTTCAAGTGCACTTGCAGTGCAAAGTGGATTTTCCTTTTGTAAATAACCCCCAAAGAGTCATTGTAATCATTTGATGAAGATTTTTCATTTGTTTGTTCACTTTGCCACATTCGAATCTAAAAAAGTTTTCGATTCAAATGTTTCGAATCTAAAAAAATCTGTAAATTCCAAGAGAATTAGAAAAAGACATAAAACATATTCCAAATATGAATCCTGAATACAAATTGAACAAATCAACCGAATTTAACGAAACAAAATAACTAGATTAACAAATCTAAATTAAACTAAACACGTTTTTTCGTCATGCACATGTCTAACTCACTCACTATTTTATTAAAAAAAAAAAAAAAAAAGGACCCATTACTATGAATCCAGCATCAATAACATTGAACATCGCCAATAGATTGTTGAAAGAAAAAAACTGTTAATAAACTGCCCTCATCCGCTTGCACCACACATTATAGCTTTCCAGGACCATCAATGGGTGCATATACAAGAGGGAAAAGATGTGGTAAAAACACTGATCAAGTATGAACATTGCCATAGTTGGTCTATGGCCAAATTTCATTAGTGATGTCACCAACACCATTCCTCTTTGCTTTCATGATGTCACTGGTTGTCTACATCTGCAGGCATCCCTAAAGAGGTATTAAACCCAAATGTAAAATTATAATATGTTACAGCTTACCAATCATTAGATGTGCTGGCGGCATTCGTTTTATTTTTTTAGGTTTTCTTTCCTCTGTTTTCACCTGGTGATCTGGCCAGTAACACACCTCCTGTGTGCCCAGGGATGTAGATGGTGGGGGAGGGGGGGGGGGGTTGGGTTGTATGAACCCACCCAGAGCAAAGTTATGTTCGTGTAAAAAAAACAGGGAGCTTTGCTCTTTTCCCGTCTGATCTGTAATTGTCAATGATCAGGAACAAGGCAAGCTCCTGTGTCGATCCATCCACTCCCCGCTCCCCTCTCTATCTCCAGGCCACTTTGTCTGCCTACATCTCAGCTCTGGAGGGGGGCGGGCAGTCGGTCCACTGCCGGTGTTGTGTCAAATAATGTCCCCCGTCGGATAGTGTCTGCCCTGTACTGTGCTTGCGCAGTATGGAGGACAAGGAGATGCCGAAAGTCTCTGAAGATGAAAGGTGCCTGCGCACTAAGTCCAGGTTCAAGCCCCACCATCCAAGTGGACATAGTTAGAATAAAAAATTTCAGAGCGAAGCAAGGCCATGCCCGAAGCGGGGCGAGCCCACCAGGGGCCCTGTTAAAAAGTGCTACCGTATGTCTACTTGGATGGTGGGGCTTGAACCTGGACTCAGTGTGCAGGCGCCGTTCATCTTCGGAGACTTTCAGAGTCTCCTTGTCCTCCGTACTGCGCAAACGGTGTGCCTGCGTAGTACAGGGCGGACACTATCCAATGGGGGGACAGTTTTTGGCAGAACACTGGCTCGGGATTGCTCGGACGGAGGGCGGGGCAGGGCAGTACGCTGAAGGCTCGGGGCGGGGCGGTCGGCTGACCTGCTGCACACTGTTTGGCGATGAAGACATAAATTTTCCATAAATTTTAAATATACTGCAAGAAGGGGGAGCAGGAGGAGCAGAGGATCCTTTCCTGCACGGCCCCTCAGTGCATGCTCAAAGCCACAGACTGCCCTGCACTGTCATCTGCTGAAAATAATCTGCAGAGGATCACTGATATTAGAGGGGAGTAGGGACCCTAAGATAAAGCTGAACACTGACATAAAAGTTCCCCCTTATATTAATGTCCTCACTCCAATGTTATACCCTTACCATAGTGTATTCACTCTGCATATGCTGATGTAAGGAGGGGGGCTCTGGTGACCAGATCAGAGTTTCCCTTTACACCACAGTCCACAGAGTTCCCCTTTAAAATAGAGTCTGCATAGTTCCCTCTTGCCCTTCCCTTACACTGTGAACTCTAATGTAAAGGGGAACTCTGCTGACTGTGATGTAAGGGGGAACCCTGCAGACGCTGATATAAAGGGGCTCTGGTGACCACAGTAACATCAAACAGTATCATCATCTTGCATCGCAGTCTGTAGAGTTCCCCTTACATCACAGTCTGCAGAGTCCCCCCTTGCACTTTAATGTACTCTGATGGGAGGCTCTGGGAACTCTAAAGTTAAGGGGAACTCTAATGCAGAGCTCGACAAATCCCAGGTTGCCACGGTGGCCAGAAAGCACGTCCTAGCGCCTGGGCCTCTGCCAGACCACGCTGCTTTGAGCTCTCCCATTCCCAACTACATGTCCTTGGCCAGCCCCTTTCACATGCCCCATAAAGCAGAGCTCGATCCAGTGTCCCATGATCCGGGGAGTCTCCTCCATGCCTCCCCATGTACAGGGTGCAGGTGGAACCCTGCAGTACACACTTTCTGGCTCCCCAGAGGACACTGCAGGCTCATCTCCCATCACACAGCGACCCCCCCCCCCCCAGAGAGCCTGTGGAGCGTAGGATGCGGCCTCCTGCACTGATCACCCTGTCCATACTACTCCTGCTGAAGCGTGTTTAGCCACAGCACAGTAAGCCAGAGTTCATCAATGCTGCCTTCAGCATGACGGTGGTGGCCACCAATACATGGGGCTCCCCCCTGGAGGAGTACTGTGCCCAGACTAGAGTCCCCAAGTTTTGCCACCTCTGTGACAGCGAATAGCCCCACCTCCAGCACAGCGCCGACTTCCTCACCAACTACAACAGCCAGGCTGACACGACGTGGTGGCAAAGCCAGACCATGATGGCCGGGATCCAGTACCTGCACTACATCAACCTCACCCTGCACCTCGGTAAATGACAACACCCAATATCTGCACACCCAATACCTGCACACAGGGGCCCCATAACTGAGCTATCCCAATACACCCACCTAGGGATATAGACACCCATTACCAGACCATGGTTACTGGGATCCAGTACTTTCACTCCATCAACCTCATCCTGCACTCACCACATACCCCGCAATACTACACCTACCTGTTCACAGAGGCCCCCATTACCCTCAACATCCCACCTACCTGTACACAGGGGCCCCTATCTCCACCATACCCCAACCCCATACCTCCTGTGACACTTCCCCCTCCTGTCCTGCTGCCCCCCCACCTGTCCCACTGCCCCCCTCCTGTGACACCTCTCCCTCCTATCCCGCTGCCCCCTACCTGTCCAGCTGCCCCCTCCCGTGACACTTTTCCCTCGTGTCCCATTGCCCCCCTCCCGTGACACTTCTCCCTCCTGTCGCACTGCCCCCCCCCCCACATCTGACTCCTAACTTTTATAGCTGGCACCTAGATTCAAAGCAAATTTGTCAAGCCTGCTCCAATATAGGGGGGGGGGGGTGGTTATGTGGACTTTGATCTAAGGGGGAACTGTTTAGAATCTGATGTAAGGAGGGAATGCCGGAGAGACTCTGATTTAAGGGGGAACTCTGATGTAAGGGGGGCGCTATGGCATAAGGGCGAACACTGGGGACTATGATGTAAGAAGAGACTGTTGGAACCCTGATGTAAGGGGGTATTTCAAAATAAGGGTGGACTCTGATGTAAACAGAGGGCTCAACTTCACTGTTGCACTCTATATGTTATTTTGTATGGTACTCAGGGCTTTTTTTTCAGGGGGAACGCGGGGAGCACAGTTCTGGCACCTCCAGCACTGTGTACTGCGTGTAATGGCAAGGGGTGCTGGGGTGGGCTGAGGGGTCTATTAATGCTGGCTGCTGGGCGATCTATTGTTGCTGGAGCAGATCTATTTTTGAGTGCTGGTATATTGTTGCTGGGGAGGTCTAATGTTGCTGGTGGTCAATTATTCCTGGAAGAGATCTACTATTGACAAAGGGGGGTCTATTGTTGCTGGCTGCTAAAGAGTCTATTGATGCTTGTGGCATTTGTTGTTGCTGCTGGGGTGATATTTTGTTGTGGGGGTCCATTGTTGCTGGGGGGTCTATTGTTTCTGATCAAATCTATTGTTGCTGGGGGGTCTATTGCTGCTGGCTGTGGGGGATCTATTTTACTACATTTCTTTCTATCATTAACAAATTCCATACAAATTACTTAGCACCACAAAATGATACCTGGCTCTGTATTCTCTAAAAGGGGCAGTACTGGGAAGTGGATGGGGGATGAAACCAAGGAACAGTGCTCAGAGGTGGATGGGGGATGAAACCAAGGAACGTTGCTCAGAGGTGGATGGGGGATGAAACCAAGGAACGTTGCTCAGAGGTGGATGGGGGATGAAACCAAGGAATGGTGCTCAGAGGTGGAGGGGGGGTGAAACTAAGGAACGGTGCTCAGAGGTGGATGGGGGATGAAACCAAGGAACGGTGCTCAGAGGTGGATGGGGGATAAAATCAAGGAACGGTGCTCAGAGGTGGATGGGGGATGAAACCAAGGAACGGTGCTCAGAGGTAGCTCGTGGCCCCTAGTGTTAACCCCTGCCCTGCCAGTTACATTTACACAGTAATCAGTGCAATTTTATAGCAACGATCGCTCTGTAAATGTGAATGGTCCCAAAAATGTGTCAAAAGTGTCCGAAGTGTCCGCCGCAATGTCGCAGTCACGAAAAAATTGCAGATCGTAGCCATTACAGGGGGTCCCCGAGTTACGAACTCGTTAGGGACTGGCCCCGTGTACGGAAGTCGGAAATGTTCGTAAGTCGGCGCGCATGCGCAGACCGACAAATACGGAGATTTCCGGACATTTCCGATGTTCCGTCTGTTGCCGTTCTGCGCATGCGCGGCAAATTACGGACATTTCCGGCATTTTCCGACGCTCCGTATGGCCGCGCATGCGCAGAACGGCCAAAAGACGCCGAAAACCACCGAAAAATGGCGGAGGGTCCCCGCAGCACCCCGTTCGTAAGTAGGGGTTGTTCGTAGGTCGGGTGTTCGTAAGTCGGGGACCCCCTGTACTAGTAAAAAAAAAAAAAATGCAATACATCTATCCCCTATTTTGTAGACGCTATAACTTTTGCGCAAACCAATCAATATATGCTTATTGCGATTTTTTTTTTTACCAAAAATATGTAGAAGAATACATATCAGCCTAAACTGAGGAAAACATTTTTTTTTATTTTAAATGGGATATTTATTATAGCAAAAAGTTAAAAATATTGTGTTTTTTTCAAAATTGCCACTCTTCTTTTGTTTATAGAGCAAAAAATAAAAAACGCTGAGGTGATCAAATACCACCAAAAGAAAGCTCTATTTGTGGGGAAAAAAGGACGTCAATTTTGTTTGGGTGCAACGTCTCACGACCGCACAATTGTCAGTTAAAGCGACGCAGTGCTGAATCGCAAAAAGTGCTCTGGTAAGGAAGGGGGTAAAATCCACCGGGGTTGAAGTGGTTAAAGTGGTTGTAAACCCTTATATATACCCAGTTAAGTAAATAGCCTCAGGCAATACACAGATTAAAAATAAAATCTGTCTACATAAGTTGTACCTGTTTATCTGCAATCTTCTTTTCTCTACATCTGTTCAAAGCCTAGAATTTCTAAAGCTTGTCTGAGCTGGCAGGAAAAAAAGGGGGCGGATAGATGAAGTTACACTCTGCAAAGCTCAGTGAGGAGAGATGATTGAAGGGAAAGGGACACGCCTCTTTCACACAACACACAGGAACAGAGCCGAGGCTGTCAATCAGCTGGAGCTCCCATCCTCTGACACCTTTTTTCTCTAGGTGTCAGGAAAACTTGTTAGAAGTGATTCATGCTAATAGTAGAGGAATGAAGCAACAGACAGAAATGACACTTAGTGATATTAGTTGAGACAAATACACACTATAGAGGGATATGCTTTGTTCATATTTCATGTCTGAGATTTACAACAACTACAATGCATTCTACTGTATGTATTACGGTTAAAAACCTTCTTCATGCAGACCCCCCCCCCCCCCCTCATCATGTTTACCTGAGCCTGTTCGCAATCCAGCGCTGTGTACAAGAGCAGAGGGTCTCTCAGCTCTCTCTCTCCTCATTGGCTCAGACACAGCAGTGAGAGCCATTGGTCCCACTGCTGTCAATCACAGCCATTGGGAGGGAGCGGGGGGGTGGGACACAGCGAGCTGGCTAAGGCGTGAGCATACATGAGTGGGCAGGGGACAGAAAAGCCAGAAGCCCCAGCAGGGGACTTAAGAAGAGGAGAATCGGGGCTACTCTGTGCAAAATCATTGTATACCATGTTTTTATTTATTTTTTTAATTAAAAATTTGCCTTTAGAATCACTTTAAGCTCATCCCTATTAGTAGGTAATATTAAAGTTTGAAAAATAAACTTTAGCGTTATACTGTCTATACCAGTGATTCTCAACCAGGGTTCCATGGAACCCTAGGGTTCCTTCAAAGGTTGCTAGGGGTTCCTTCAGCATTGGGCAACAATTTCTGCCTCTCAGATAAGTTCCCACTCACACCATTGATCTTTTGATCTTTTTAGCTATCTGTAAGGAGGTAATTTTTCCCAATGACCACAAGTGTAAGGACCATTCTTCCCACTGACCATTACACTAATATATCATGAGTTGTAGATTACTCAGCATATATGATAGCCCCTTGATATTCAGAAAGACACATAGAATGAATCAAATTAACCATACAAGAAGACTAATAATGACACGTCACTGGCACTTTTTGTTTCTTTATTTTCTGTCAGTTATTTCTTTTTATTATTTTTATTTCGATTGTCAAAATAAAGTTACAAATGTATAAACATTCAACATTCAGCACTACAATGCATCAGTACCAATGAAAAATGGTGCTCCCAGACAATATTTGTGACAAGCTCAATTTAAAGAAGTAAATACAGAGCACATATTAAGCACTTACAGATTCAAACCGTATCAACACAAGAATACCAATAGCGACTGTACCAGGTGCTCACCAAGGCCCGCATATATTCAGCATTCTGCCCACAGTATGAACCATTAACCTACCAACAATCAATCTGAATCTGTAGAATTGTCATTAATCCAACCACCCCACACCTTTTCAAATGTAGATGGCACTCCTCTACTGAGATATGTAGCTTTGTACATCAGTAATTATTAAAGCATTATTTACTAACGCCTTCCAGGCCATGATGGATGGGGCCATCGGTTTCTTACATGACAGAATGATTATTTTACGTGCATAAAACAACAGCAGGGTAAGTAGCATTTTGGGTGCTAACGTGTCTACAAGGCCCAATAAACAAACTGCTATAGAAGGTCTAATGTTAATTGTCTTGACCGACTGAACACAATCCGTAACCTCTGACCAGAACTGTTGAATGGGTGTGCAATGCTAGAAAATGTGCAGAAAATCCACCCCAGAGGCAGCACACCTCCAAGTTCAAGGAATGTTTAGTTGGAGTGTAATAAATTCTATGGAGAAATTTAAATTGTATCAGATGATCCCACACTGACACCAGCCTGGAAAAGGTAGTCTATACGCCATCCCAGTCATCACTATCAAGCTGTGGGAAGTCTGACAACCATGCAGTGCAACAAGAGGCCAAAACCTTGGTTGTATCTATGAATAGTTGTTTATAAATAGTAGATCGGGCTTTAGCAAAGTCTTTGTCTCTAAGTAAGGATTCTAGATCACTAAATCTCACACATAAGCTGGAAGATCCAAATTGGGCAGAAAAAGGTGTGAGTTAGGAAGCTGGTATTGGCATTTAAATACCTCATATCAATAGCACCCCATTCCAGAATACAGAACCCACTGTCTTGATCCCATATCTCATCCAAATAGGATAGGGGGGCCTGGTCCCGCGGAACACTAAAGCCCCATACACACGCGCGGACAATCCGTGGACCAGGTCCGTCGGACCATGTCCGTCATACTTTGTCTGATGTTGGTTTTGCGTACACACGATCGGACAAAGTTGTTGGAAAATCCGATCATTCTGAACGTGGTGACGTTTGTTGCCTACGACGGGACTACGTAGAGGCTAGTAGCCAATAGCTTTGGTCTTGTAATGTGATCTGAGCATGCGTAGCACTTTGTCCGGTCGGACAAGCGTACACACGCTCGGATTTGGTGTGATCGGACCGGGTTGACGGGAAATCTTTCCAGCAGGAGATAAGACTTTGTCCGACGGACAAACCGACGAACACTGTCCGATGGTGCATACACACGGTCTGATTTTTCAACAACCTTGTCCGATCGGACCAAATTGATGAAAAAGTCCGACCGTGTGTATGGGGCTTAAGTGTGACAATGTCTCATCCTACAACTGCATCATCATCATGCTGTGTCAACCACCTGTGGGCAAAGACTAATTGTCCCTCTAAAAAATATCTAGCAAAATTGGGCCAACCCCCCTTCTTTCCAAGGCTACTGCAGCACTTGTAGTCTAAGACGAGGTGCCCCCCCCCCCACCCCAAAGGAAATCTGAGATTACTCTACCTAAGGCCTGAAAAATAGTCTTGGGAATCCAAATGGGTGAGTTCCTGAAGATGTATAAAAAGAGGGGGAGAAATTTCATTTTTAGAAAATTTATTTTCCCGATAAGAGAAAGTGGCAGGTTACGCCAGACTTGTCTACGATGTTTTTAAGACTTTTTAGTATTGGAGTAATGCGTAGAGAGATAATGTCAGATACAGATTGTGATATGGTTAAGCCCAAATATTTCACCTTGTTGACCCACTGAAGTGGGCAACCCGCCGGGGCTCTTTAAGGTCGGAACCTTCAACGATTTTCTGTCAGTTATTGCCATGATATCAAAACAGTCTTCTAGGAATTATCTAAAACATAAGGTCACATTTAAATGAAGCCCATCTAGTGCCTCCTGCAGGCCTTAGAACAGTGAACAACCTTGGACAAGAGAAGAGACATGGTCTACATTTGGTAGGTCTTCAGTCCTCTACACCTATGCACGTGGGGCCTGTTCTCCATACCAACTGATCTGAGGGCTGTGGTGAGCACTACATAAGGTATGGTCAGGGAGAGGGGAGGCAGGTAACCCTGTCATAGAGAAAAATTGTTGATATACTATGAAGAAATCAGGCCACTTAACTAAAGTAAAGTACAATCGGTTATTTTGTAATACACGTCTGGGATACAAAATGCATGATTTGTGTTGTCAGCAGATTGTCCATTAGTACCTCAATCTAAGCCATGATTTTAATTATTTAAATGGGTTAAACATTACCTCTTGGTTGAGAGATAACAAGGACATGATTCACTAAATACTGTAAGTATTTTCACTCTTGGTTAAAATATAAGCACTTTAAACACCAAAGCTTTTTTCTGCTTCTTACTAAAATTCTAAAGCAAACACAGGTTTACAGTACTCCTTTAGTAAATTCTCCCCAAAATGAAATTGTCTGTATATTATCTGCTGAAATAATTAAGTCAGTAGTACAGTACATGTTACAGAATCTCTGCAGAAAGAGGTTGATAGCTTTGACTTCTAGGAGATTGCTATTGAGAAATCAATGAGTCAGCTCCATTGACCAGAATGTAGGAAAACTCCCTGACGTGTTGTTGTGGTGATGAATTATAATTTGAGGCTTTTAATTTTCTGTCAAAAGCACCTAAAACATGAAACACAATGTAATCATTTGACACCGTTAGTATTCTGCTTTACTAAAGAGTAAATATAAGTATTTTGTTTGCAAAATGGCAATTCTTTAGCAAACTAAAAGTCATTCATTTACGGTTTACATCAATCTTTAAACAGTATTAAACCAAAAAATGTAATATTGCCAATCATTAGATGTGGTGGCTGCATTAGTTTTCTTACAAATACATTGTACATGTATCGTACATTTACTGTATGGGTAAATACGTGTTACTATATTTCAGTGTTTTTTTTTTTGGAGTTCTTGACATTGCAATTCTTCTAAAATATTTGTAATTTGAGTTTATATTACCTTTAAGATCAACATTTCTCTCCTAGCCCTTTAAAGGGTTTTGGATGCTGGCAGGTGGGGCAGGGGTTTATGATCATGTGATCATCGCGATTGGCCATGATTTAAGTCAGTACATGTTACAGAATCTCTGCAGAAAGAGGGTGATAGCTTTGACTTCTAGGAAATTGCTATTGAGAAAGCAATGAGTCAGCTCCATTGACCAGAATGTAGGAAAACTCCCTGACGTGTTCTTGTGGTGATGAATTATAATTTTAGGCTTTTAATTTTCTGTCAAAAACACCTAAAACATGAAACACAATGTAATCATTTGACACCGTTATTATGCTGCTTTACTAAAGAGTAAATAAATATAAGTATTTTGTTTGCAAAATGGCAATTGTTTAGCAATCTAAAAGTCATTCATTTAGGGTTTACATCAATTTTTAAACAGTATTAAACCCAAAAATGTAATATTGCCAATCATTAGATGTGGTGGCTGCATTCGTTTTCTTTTTCAGGCTTTTTACCTCTGTTTTACCTGGTGATCTAGCAAGTAACACATCTCCTGTATTAGGGTGCCTACACTTTGAATGAAGGAGTACAAGGGGCACTTTTGGACAGTCTGGGGGTGAGGGTAGTGTTAGATGTACAAGCAGATTACAATACACTCTTTTTAGGATAAAAAGCTCTGTGAGTCGGGTCGCGGGTCCCGCGAACTTGATCGCCGTGGGGATACCCTCGATCGTCTCACGGAGAGGAAGAACAGGGAGATGCTGATGTAAACAAGCATCTCCCCGTTCTGCCTAGTGACAGTGTCACTGATCTCTGCTCCCTGTGATCGGGAGCAGAGATCAGTGACGTGCCACACGTAGCCACGCCCCCCACAGTTAGAAACACTCCCCAGGACACACTTAACCCCTTAACTGCTCCCTAGTGGTTAACCCCTTCACTGCCAGTGTCATTTACAAAAATGTGTCAAAAATGTCTGATGTGTCCGCCATAATGTCGCAGTCACAATAAAAATCACTGATCGCCGGCATTACTAGTAAAAAAAAAATATTAATAAAAATGCCATAAAACTATCCCCTATTTTGTAAACGCTATAACTTTTGCGCAAACCAATCAATAATCGCTTATTGCAATTTTTTTATCAAAAATATGTAGAAGAATACGTATCGGCCCGAACTGAGGAAAAATTTTTTTATATATATTTTTGGGGGATATTTATTATAGCAAAATGTAAAAAATAATGCATATTTTTCAAAATTGTCGCTCTTTTGTTTATAGCGCAAAAAATAAAAACCGCAAGGGTGACCAAATACCACCAAAAGAAAGCTCTATTTGTGGGACAAAAAAGGACATCAATTTTGTTTGGGAGCCACGTCACACGACCACGCAATTATCAGTTTTGACAAAACGCAGTGCTGAATTGAAAAAAGGGCTCTGGTCAGGAAGGGGGTAAATTCTTCCGGGGCTGAAGTGGTTAAAGTTGTGCATAGCACTACTTCTGCACATGCACCATGGCCTCCTTTCACTGACAGATGGGTTTTCATTACAGTGAAAGGAGGTAATGGTGCACATTCACAGGTAGTAGGATTTTGATGTCAGAAAAAAGGCTGTGCAGCATAAAAGATCTCACTAAAGTAGACTGAGCTATTAACAAACATATGGGTTAGGGGAGAGAAAGCAGTAAAGGATTAGTGCACCTCATCCGCTATCCTTTTAGGCTATTTGGTTTAGACAAAACTAAATTTAAAGGGAGACACCTCGTAGTACCAAGTAAAATTCATACTTATGGCCCGTACACACGATCCGAAAGATCGTCCGACTTTTTTTGCTTAATAGTCGCAAGTAGAAATTGAATAGGTTACTAAGGTCACGGAAATTCTCATACGACAGAAAAAAATAAATCGGAAGTGATGTTATGTGTTGTAATGTATTTGTATTGTATTTTCGGAAGACAACTGTACTGACTAAACAAAACGGAAACGGAAAATTTTCGTGCTTGTCTGATCAAATAATTTCGGATGAATTGTCATGATCGGCTCTCGAAAGCTCTGTACTAACGATCCGATTATCGTACGATTGTGTCGAAAGTGGTATTCGGTCCGCTGTTTGAATCGTGTACACACGATCGGATTTTCCAACAACAAATGTTAGATGTGAGCTTGTTGTCTGAAAGCCCAACCATGTGTATGTTCCAGCGAACATTTGTTGTCGGACTTTCCGCCAACAAATGTTGGCTAGCAGGTTTTCAAATTTTCCGCCAAAAAAACGTTGTTGTCGAACTTTCCGATCATGTGTACAAAAGTCTGACGCACAAAAGTTCACGCATGCTCGGAATTAAGTACAAGTCGGAAGCGATCGGTCTTGTAAAACTAGCGTTCGTAATGGAGACATCACGTACGTCTTGTACGTCACTACTTTCGTAATTGTTGGCCAACATTTGTGGGGCCGTGTGTATGCAAGACAAGTTGGAGCCAACATCCTTCGAACAAAAATCCACAGTTTTGTTGTCGGAAAGTCTGATCGTGTGTACGGGGCATAAGAACTTTCACTTTTCTGTTTTTCCTGCTTAAACCCAACAACCAGTTTACAAATTCTAAAACCTTAATCTTGACATTTTATTTTAAGACAGATGAGCAATTGCATACTATTTAAATGCACACAAATGAGTCATAAAGCCTGATCGCAAGAATAGATTCAGTAAACAGAGCAGGGATCAAGTCACATCAGATATCATACATTATCAAAGTCAAATAAGTACATAATAAATGCAGAATCATTGCAATGTTACTGTACTACCTGCTCCTTGCACTGCTTTATTGTAGTGATTAGCAAACCAATCAAATAAATTCTGTCTATTTTCCAGGCCAATTTGCAAGCTTTGGGTAAAAAAAGGGCATGTATAGTTGGGCACTGTCACAGGGGACATGTTCCAAATTGTTTTTTAAAAATATGGTTCAGTGGGAAGTGGGTCCTTTTACTGCCACTGCCATATGTCATAAGTCAGTAGCAGTGGGGGGTTTTACATACACTCCATAAGCCACTGTTCACACACACACACACACACACACACACACTTTACAAGCCAATAGCTGACTGTCAACTTTTGAGTACTGAGTACTGTGAACAGGATGGTTAAGCTACAGATGAGTAGCTCGATCAATGTTTTTTTGCACGTTTGTGAGCACATTTTATGATAATTCCTTCATAAAGTGTTTTTTGTGAGATAATGCACCCTTCTGTGTTTGTTTCTTGTAGCTATAGAGCAACCCCATCACTTTTTAAAACTGTCCTCCCCCTCAGCTCGACCTCCCTCACCATGCTTCCTGAGCGCTGCTTTGCTACCTGTGGGTCCTGCTGGGTGGAGGGGAGGGAGACCAACTAATATCCATTCGCTGATCTACCTTAGCTGAAAAGAAACCAGAAGAGGCATGTATTTTGTCACTTCCAGCTTCTATTGTCACTTTCCCTGACTGCTGTGGCCAGGACAGAAGCTAATGGTGCACAATCAACTATGCATTAGCTTCAGTGTAGAGCAGGTGAGACATCAGGGGTCTAAAAAACAAACAAACTAATGTTTCATTAAAATGAACCTGTCACAAGGAGTTTATGCCACATGAGGACGTTTTGTCCCCTTTGCAATCTAAATAAACTTTTAGTGAAAAAAAAATGTTTGCGCCTCCCCTGATTAATATAAACACCCCAGTCAGATGCGCCTGTACAAAAATGTTGCTTACACTACACATGATACATACGGTTGCACATGCCAGAGCAAGAGCAATAATTCTAGCACCATTATTCACACTAAATCGATTTAAAGTGTCGCCTATGGAAAATATAGGGTATTGAAGTTCATCGTTGTTTTGCCAGGCACACGCAACTTTAAAACTTGACATGTTGAATATCTGTTTACTCAGCGCAAGCCCACCCTTTATATATTACCAAAAATGTGGTAATATATTGTGTTTGTGCAACCCTAAAATAAATTTTAGTGTATGTGTGCTTGATAAACAGTTGCACCAATATTGATGTGTACAAAAAAAAGCAAAAACAGCTCTGGCAGTGAAAGGGTAAATGTTGCTTAAGGGGCTACATTTTAAATACACAGTTCCCTAAGGCCCCTTTCACACTGGGGTGTTTTTCAGGTGCTACAGTGCTAAAAATAGCGCCTGTATATCGCCTGAAAAAATCCGGCCCCTTTCACTCCAGTGTGAAAGCCGGAGGGCTTACACACTGGAGCGGTGCGCTAGCAGGGGCGGTCAAAAAAGTCCTGCTAGCAGCATCTTTGGAGCGCTGAAGGAACAGTGTATTCACCGCTCCTACCCATTGAAATCAATGGGACAGCGCGGCTATACCACCGGCAAAGCGCCGCTGCAGCAGTGCTTTGTGGGCAGTTTTAACCCTTTTCACCCATTAGCAGGGGTTAAAACCACGCCACTAGCAGCCGAAAACCACCGCTAAAATTATGGTAAAGCATCACTAAATATAGCGCTGCTTTACCACCGACGCCGCTCCCGTCATAGTGTGAAAGGAGCCTTAAATAACATGCTTGGGGAATTCTTTAAACCTGCCATGGAATGTGGAGTACCTGTAGGATATACTCCAGCATAATTGACGTTTAAAAAAGAAATAATATTTGCTGCTTAATGTAAATTTCTTCCTCACTGGCTTCTGTTTTTAAACAGAGCTCTGGGGGATCTTGGTCATAATCATATGTGGTCAATAACATCAGCCAGCATACCCGGCTAGTTTGTTGACATTCAGCAGGCAGTCAGAAAGCTATTATTTTTGATGGGAGTGAGATGGGAGAGGATCATTGTGTTGTTGGTCATCGGGGTGTCAGTCATCGTGATTGACGCTAATTTTATATTTGTGGAAGACGTGATGGACTTTACCAGGGAACAATGTTTTTATTGACCTCATTTTATAAAAATACTTTTTCATGGGGTTTATTTATCATTTACTCATATACTCAATATACTCATTCATATAGGGGAGGCAGATATCTTGGGGCTTTCAGATTTCAATATGTCCCCCCACATCTAATATCCGAGGAATATGGACATGAAGTTCTTATCATCATCATTGTCATCCCTCTGTCAGGGTACACCCAAACATGGTGGACTGGTATAGTTTAGAAGTGCTGCAATGCTCACTGTCATCCTCCTTTCCTTGACAGCCAGACTGCCTTGGATAAGGGTCTGATATGGATTTTATGGATTTGCGAGGGGGGGGGCAAAGATTTTCTTTTGTGTATGGTCCCCTTAAATTCCATACCAGACCATCATCAAGGATAAGTGTCTGGTATAGATTGTGAGGGGGATCCCATGACATTTTTTGTGGGATTCCCCAAGAAATATCTCTTTCCGTGAATAAAGGTCTGGTTTGGATTTTGAGGGGGATCCATGCCGTTTTTTTATTTGGCCTTCAGAGTAGGGATGGACCCGGTGTTTGATTCAAACCCACGTTCGAAACGAACACCGGGCGTTCGCCCGCTCGGCGAGCCCAGAACTATTTGGGCCGTTCACATCACATTCGTGTGATGCGAGTGGCCCGCAATGCACTGTCGCAGTGCATTGCTGGCTGATGATTGGCCAAGCATGCACTGTGACCCTGCATGCTTGGCCAATCACAGTGCCGGCAGCGAGGAGAGCCATAATTGGCTACAGGCAGGATGCCTGTGTACTGTGTACTGTGTACTGTGTTCCGGTGACTGTGTCAGTGATACAGGCAGACTGTGATCATTCTACATTGCTGATTCATACTGATCATTTGAATTTATATTCATTCTGCTGATTGCACTGCTGCTGACAGTATCTGCAGTGCTGTGCTGTGTTATACATTCTGCTGTGCTGAGATGTGACATTATCTGCTGCTGAGTCTAACTTTATCTGCTGTGATTCTGGGGATTAGTCTAGTGTGTGTGTGCTGTTAGTACAGCATTGCAGTATCACCTTTATCCTTCTGGCCTGTTGTGATCTAAGGCAGCCAGCCAGGCATTTGCAGGAGCTAGCATGTGTGTGTGTGTGCTGTGTTAGTACAGCACAAATAAACCACCTCAGCCTCTCTATCTGTCATAAGGCCCTGTTGTTGTCATCTAAGGCCGCCACAACCTCAGCCTCTATCTGCCGTAAGGCCCTGTTGTTGTCATCTAAGGCAGCCAGGCATTTGCAGGAGCTAGCGTGTGTGTGTGTGTGCTGTGTTAGTACAGCACACAATAAACCACCTCAGCCTCTCTATCTGTCATAAGGCCCTGTTGTTGTCATCTAAGGCAGCCAGGCATTTGCAGGAGCTAGCGTGTGTGTGTGCTGTGTTAGTACAGCACACAATAAACCACCTCAGCCTCTCTATCTGTCATAAGGCCCTGTTGTTGTCATCTAAGGCAGCCACCACCTCAGCCTCTATCTGCCGTAAGGCCCTGTTATTGTCATCTAAGGCAGCCATCTGCAGGAGTTAGTGTGTGTTGCTGTGTGACTCCAGCACAATATACACTACCCACTACAATGCCTGGAAGACCAACAAGGAGAGGCAGACAGTCCCGAGGCAAGAACACAGGGCAAGCAGGCTCTGTGTCTAGAGACAACAGTGCTGGTCGTGGACGTGGTGCATCGCCATCAGCATGTGTCAATGGGACACGCTTGTCCTTCTTTTCGGCAGCTAGACATGTTGAGCCGCATCATGCCGAAGGCTCGGTAGAGTGGATGACCAAGCCCTCCTCATCCTCCTCATCCTCTCTCACCCAGGCTCAGGGTATTGGCAAAGCAGCTGCCAACGCGTACTTAATGGCATCATCAGGCACCCCTTCCCTAGACCCACCATGTCCTCCTGAGGAGTCCCCCGAACTGTTTGAGCATAGTGTTGGGTACATGCTCCAGGAGGATGCCCAGAGTTTTGAAGGCTCGGATGATGATACCCAGCTAGAGGAAGGCAGCAGCGCAGAGAGAGGGGATGTTCAAGGACAGCAATCTGGCAGTCATGTTCCACCAGCTGCAGCTTACTGCCAGGTTTGCTCCAGTGGTGAAGAGGGAGGGGATGATGAGGTCACTGACTCCACGTGGGTGCCTGAAGGGAGAGAGGAGGAGGAGGCGGCACATGTCCAACGAGGCAGGATGCCCTCAGGGGGCCAGCTTGAGGCCAGCACACCAACTGAATCACACGGCAGAGCTCCGCCTGTGCAGGGCGCTGCCTCTGCACAATATCACAAATGTTCTTTGATGTGGACCTTTTTTGAGACTGCTATTTGCTACATATGTCTCAAACGTATCTCGCGTGGCCGAAACATCAGCTGCTTGGGCACCACAAGCATGACCAGACATATGTCGACCTGCCATGCAGCTCGTTGGCAAGCGCACATTAAAGACCCACACCAAAAAACAAAGCGGACCTCTCCTTGCTCCTCATCAGCTGGGATCTCCAACCCCACTATACCTTCAGTCCTCTCTGAAAGCTGCACTGAGAGGAATGAAGGTGTAGAATTAGGTGTGTCACAGCCAAGTACTTGCGGGCACTCTGTTAGCAGTACACCGACGTCCGATTCTACCAGGCAAATTTCCCTGCCCCAGCTGCTGGACTGTCGAAAGAAGTTTACTCCCAGCCATCCACATGCCCAGCGGTTGAATGCTAGCTTGGCTAAATTGCTAGCACTTCAACTGCTGCCTTGAGTTTGTTCAATGTGCGGTTCCTCAGTGGCAGGTTCCCAAACACCATTTTTTCTCACGGAAGGCGATTCCGGCTCTCTACCGGCATGTGGACGGCAATGTCCATGCCTCGCTTGACAGGGCGGTCATCGGTAAGGTGCATATTACCGCTGACTCATGGTCCAGCAGGCATGTACAGGGACGTTACCTGTCTTTCACGGCCCATTGGGTCACTCTTTTGGCAGCTGGGAAGGATGCAGGACAAGGTGCAGTAGTGTTGGAGGTTGTTCCGCCACCACGCCTCCAAAATGCTACTACTGGTTGTGACACACCTCTCTCCTCCACCCCCTCCTCTTCTTCTTCCTCCATGGCCTCTTCGAGTGCTCTGTCCTCGGAACCAGCGGTTCTCCGTAGGCGTCCAAGGGGCTACGCAAGTACGCAGGCAAAAAGATGCCATGCCGTGCTTGCGCTGGTGTGTTTGGGGGACAGGAGCCATACTGGGGCAGAGGTTCTGTCAGCTCTGCAGGGGCAGGCCGAGAGGTGGTTGACACCATGCCAGCTTTAGCCAGGAATGGTGGTTTGTGACAATGGCACCAACCTCCTCTCTGCCCTGCGACAGGGACAGCTGACCCATGTGCCCTGTATGGCTCACGTCCTTAACCTGGTGCAGCGGTTCTTGGGCAGGTACCCAGGCTTACAGGATTTACTGAGGCAGGCCAGGAAAGTCTGTGTTCATTTCCGCCGAACATATAATGCCAGTGCTCGGCTGGCTGAGCTGCAAAATGAGTTGAACCTGCCCAAGAACCGCCTTATATGTGACATGCCCACCAGGTGGAACTCAACGTTGGCCATGCTGCAGCGACTGCACACGCAGCAGAGGGCCATCAATGAGTACCTGTGCGACTACGGCACCAGGACAGGGTCAGGGGAGCTCGGATTTCTTTCCCCACGCCAGTGGAGCATGATCAGTGATGCATGCACTGTCATGTCACCATTTGAAGAGGCCACGAGGATGGTGAGCAGTGACAGTGCATGCATCAGTGACACTGTACCTCTTGTCCACCTGTTGGAGCATACGCTGCGTGGGATAATGGACAGGGCACTTGAGGCAGAACAGAGGCAGGAAGAGGAGGACTTCCTTGCCTCTCAAGGCCCCCTTTATCCAGACAGTGTTCCTTCTCTCCCACCCATCACACAGGAAGAGGATGAGGAGGAGGAGAAGGAGGAGGAGGATTGTGTCAGCATGGAGGTGGAGCCTGGCACTCGGCATCAGCAGCAGCAGCAGTCTTTTAGGGATGATTTACAGTCCCAACAAACCAGTGGACTTGTACGTGGCTGGGAGGAGGTGGCTGCCGATCATGTCGTCCTCAGTGACCCAGAAGACTCCGGACCGAATGCCTCAGCTAACCTACGTTGCATGGCCTCCCTGATCCTGTAAAGCCTGCGGAAGGATCCTCGTATTCTTCGGATCAAGGAGAGGGACCATTACTGGCTGGCCACTCTCCTTGATCCACGGTACAAGGGTAAGGTTGCAGACTTTATCTTGCCGTCGCAGAGGGAGCAGAGGATGAGACATCTCAGGGAGGCCTTGCAGAAAGGTCTGTGCAACACGTTCCCAGAGACTGGGAGGTTACAAACTCCTGGTCCTGGACGACGAGTTGCTGAGGCTTCAGTCAGTAGCAGAAGGAGCGGTGGGGAAGGTGGACGTCTGACTAATGTGTTCAGACAATTTTTTAGTCCGCAGCCCCAAGGTATGATCGGTTCCAGCAACCATCACCAGCGTCTGATATACATGGTGCAGGAATACCTAGGGGCAAGGTCAGACTTGGACACCTTTCCCACCGAAAATCCTCTGGCTTACTGGGTCTTGAGGATGGATCACTGGCCAGAGCTTGCACAGTATGCAATTGAGCTACTGGCCTGTCCTGCACCCAGCGTTCTTTCCGAACGCACATTCAGTGCTGCTGGAGGCTTTGTCACCGATCACAGGGTGCGCCTGTCCACCGACTCGGTTGATCGACTGACCTTCATAAAGATGAATCAGTCTTGGATCACCACCAGCTACCAGGCACCTGAAGCGGATATAACTGAATAATTTATCATGTACATCCCTTCAAGACTGCCTATGCTGATGCTGAGTGACTGTCCTGTTATGTTGACTGACTATCCTCTTCCTCCTCAATGATCCTGATGATATCTTGCAAGAACATTTTTGTTTCTGGGTGCCACCACCAGTGGCTAAGGCCCAATTTTTCCACCCCTGTTTAACAGGGGCGTGTAATTACAATTTTTTAAGCAATGCTTCACAACAGGTCTGACTGCTGTGCTCCAAGTACAGTATCTGTGAGGGGTTGCAGTGTTGTGGCACCAGCACCAGTGCCTAAGGCCCAATTTTTCAGCCCCTGTTTAACAGGGGCGTGTAATTACATTTTTTTAAGCAATGCTTCGCAACAGGTCTGACTGCTGTGCTCCAAGTACAGTATCTGTGAGGGGTTGCAGTGTTGTGGCACCAGCACCAGTGCCTAAGGCACAATTTTTCAGCCCCTGTTTAACAGGGGCGTGTAATTACAATTTTTAGGCAATGCTTTGCAACAGGTCTCATTGCTGTGCTCAGAGTACAGTATCTGTGAGGGGTTGCAGTGTTGTGGCACCAGTGCCTAAGGCCCAATTTTTCAGCCCCTGTTTAACAGGGGTGTGTAATTACAATTTTTTAAGCAATGCTTCGCAACAGGTCTGACTGCTGTGTTCCAAGTACAGTATCTGTGAGGGGTTGCAGTGTTGTGGCACCAGCACCAGTGCCTAAGGCACAATTTTTCAGCCCCTGTTTAACAGCGGCGTGTAATTACAAATCTTGATCTAATAGTTCACAGCAGGGCCCATTCATGTGCCCACCATGAGTAACTGTGAGGGCTTACAGTCTTGTGGCAACACCGTCCGCCACCACCACCAAAGGCCTAATTTTTCCGCCCATGTTTAACAGGGGCGTGTAATTACAAATCTTGATCTAATAATTCTCAGCAGGGCCCATTCATGTGCCCACCAAGAGTAACTGTAAGGGCTTACAGTGTTGTGGCAACACCGTCCACCACCACCAAAGGCCCAATTTTTCTTCCCTGTTCAACAGGTGCATGCAATTACAAATCTTGATCTAATAATTCACAGCAGGGCCAATTCCTGTGCCCACCAAGAGTAACTGTGAGGGCTTACAGTGTTGTGGCAACACCAACATCTAAAGGGGCAAATTTCTGCAGAGTATATACGGCAGGCCCCTACTTTCAAACATCCAACTTACAAACGACTCCTACTTGCAAACGGAAGGAGAAAACAGGAAGTGAGAGGAAATCTACCCCTAGGAAGGGAAATTCTATCCTGTTACATTTAATTTGGGAAAAAGGTATCTCCTCTCTACTGATGCTTTATCACCAATCCTTGTTTCAATAAAAAACCCACTTTTCCAAAAACATTTGTCATTGGGACGGAAAGTGAGGTGAAATGTTCTGAACAGGTGCACAGACAGCAAAACAAATGTTACAGGGGTGATAACCCCTAACTATGTTCTCCAAAAAGCTTAAAAATAGATTTTTTTGGATGGAGCTACGCTTAAAAATGTACCTGTTCAGATTCTACTTAAGAAAAAACCTACAGTCCCTTTCTTGTTTGCACCGCCTGTATACTGCTGTTCAGAGTATATAGGGTTGTAGGTATAGGGTTTTATTTTGGGTGCGGGGTTTCCCTTAATATCCATACAATACCCAAAGGGGCTGGGGTGGGGGAGGTGATGGGGCAGCCATGCCATTTTTCTCAAAGATTTTCAGCCATATTGCCAGGACATGACATTAAAGCCGCAAGCAGTTTTAAATGCCTTCTTTTTTTCCTTTACAAATGTCATTTTTTGCAGGGACAGTTCTAAACACGGGAAACGCATGCCACTTCACAGGCATACTTTAGACACCCCCCAGGTACCATATTTAAAGGAATATTTCACTTTTTTTTTTTCACTTTATGCATCATTAAAATCCCGAAAAAACGTCAGTTTTTAAAACTTCTTTTTGCATTGATACATGTCCCCTGGGGCAGGACCCGGGTCCCCAAACCTGTTTTATGACATTAACATGCATATTGGCCATTATAATTAGCACTTTTGATTTCGAACGTTCGCGTCCATTGTAAAGAATAGGGTTTGAATATTCGCGCAAACTTTCGGTCCGTTCGCAGGCTCTGGTGCGAACCGAACCCGGGGGTGTTTGGCTCATCCCTACTTCAGAGTGAGTGGCCTGTTATAGCACAGGAAGGGTGGGAACCTCACAATCACTGTGCCCCTCTTTCCTGGCTACCCAGTCTGGCTACCCAGTCAGCATGCCTGAATAAGAGTGTGGTTTGAATTTTGAGGGGGAACATGAGGGGAAAAAAAACAGCATGGGGTCCCGGGAGGCAAAGCCTCCTCCATTTGCAAAGAACCTCATGTTGGTGAGAAGAAGAGCCTTATCCCCACTTTCTGTCCCGTGGGGTCTGTGGGAATCAGAATCTGAAATCTGAAACCCTTCTTCAAAATAAGGGTGTCCCCAGATATTCATCTCTCCCCCTGCATGAATGAGTAATGCCCTGTACACACGACCGGTTTTCCCGTCGGAATAAACTCTAAAGGTTTTACCGATGGAATTCCGCTCAAGCTGTCTTGCATACACACGGTCACACCAAATTCCGACCGTCAAGAACGCGTTGACGTACAACACGTACGACGGCACTATAAAAAGGAAGTTCAATAGCCACTGTGCCACCCTTTGGGCTCTTTCTGCTAATCTCGTGTTTATCTCGCGTTAGTAGAAGTTTGATGAGAGAAGATTCGCGCTTTGCAGACTTGTGCTTTTCAAATTGTTTTACTGCTGTTCAGTTTGTGATAATTTTTCAATAATCCCAAAAAAAAGGAGATCTTGATGAAATAAAAAAATAAAAAAAAGATGACTATAAAAAATCTGACAGAATTTGCAGCGTGAGGAATTATGAACGCTAGTTTTACCAGACCGAGCGCTTCCGTCTCGTACTTGCTTCAGCGCATGCGTCATTTTTGGTACATCGGAACAGCATACAGACGAGCTGTTTTTCCGATAGGAATTTTTCTGTCGGAAAAATATATAACATGTTCTCTATCTAAGTCCATCTGAATTTTCAACGTAAAAAGTCTGATGGGGCATACACAGGGTCGGAATATATGATAAAAAGCTCCCATCTGACTTTTTCTGTCGGAAATTCCAACCGTGTGTACGCAGCATTAGGGGTATATAGTACCCCTTATTACTCATTAACAAAAAAAATTTAAACAGCAGAAAAACAAAGACTCTACAAAAAAAGTCCTAAAGTAAAAAAAAAAAAAAAAAAAGATAAAACGTCCTTGATGTGAATTTAGCATCAACCGTTATCATCCAATCATGACAGACAATGCCCGATGACCCACTGATATGATGATCTTCTCTCAGTCAGCTCCTGTCACAGATGACAGGTCACCATCTGCTTTTGTATTCAAACACACTGGCTTGGAAACCTGAATGATGTCATTGACTAAATATAGTCATGTCAATATTTGGTAGGTGATGTCACCCAGGATCCCCCAGACAGTTTGTATACAAATAGAAGCCTGTGGGGGTCTGCCTGTTATTTAGCAGTGGTAGCTTTTTTTCTTTTTAAATGTCACTTTTAAAAGAGTACATCTTATTTGTGTGCAATACAACAAAGGTTTATTTAATTGATCCCCAAACATGTTTTTAAGTACTGTATGTGTGTATTTTTAATGTTTATCTTTAATCCAACCTGCTTTCCGCTAAATGGTATTTTAAAAAAATTGTGTATTGGTACATGTCCTCCATGACAGTGTTCAGTTACCCATGCCCTTTTTAGACAAAAACTTGTAATTTGTCCCTGCAAAAGGGCAAAAAAAAAAGTTTTCATTCTGATAGATTTCAATGGGGTTCACTGCTATGTTTGGGTTTAGAGGACTTTCCCAGTGTTTGGTGAATGTCCAGCATGCTGAACTATGCTCAGTTTGCTCATCGCCACTCACAATGTGTCAAAATGTTGAAATATATCCAGCTATGAAGAAAAAGAAAAATACCTTAACACAAAGGGGGTCTGACAAGAGGGACAGCAGCCATATGCATGTATTCACTATTATACTCCTTTGAAAGTTCTGTGGTTCTAGCTTTACATTCTTTGCAATCCTGCAACATAAGAAACCACATAAAATTAGAGTCTGAAATCACTGACATTTTGTTATAATTGTTCGTATCTGTCATTCATTTATAATATTTACCCAGACAAAACTCATATTTCGCTCAAACTTAACTCTCACTCATGTAAACAAGGAACACGCATTGTGAGGGGAACTCACTTTCATAGAATTGCGTAGTATATATAGGTTGAATTAACAACATTTTACAGAATTCTCTTCATATGTTCAATTATTGGAATGTTCAATTATTCCATTCTTAGTAAAAGAAAATGAAAGTAAACCAAAGAATCCAATATTTAGCATTTGCCTTATATATTCATTGTACATTATAGGACACTTTGAGTTGACTGTGTGAAATTCATTGTTTGAAATGTCTATCAATATGTCAAGAGAACATTAAATGAATCCCCTGCATGGTTTTAAGGACATTATATGATATATAGTGGCACTAAGGCAGGCCATAGGTTGTCTTTCCTTCCACCACAGTTGAAGGAAAGAAAATTGCTTGATTCCTCCATCATCACAGTGAGTGTTCATAGGAGAATTCCTCTCACAGCATTTTTGTGTTCTGCCGGTGTGGAGCCTTCCCTGCCAGCAGAACTATATGCGATGTCACAGTCCCAGCATCCTCCGGGACTGTGACATCAAATGGGGGCGGGGTCACCATGTGACATGAGCATGTGACCCGCCCCTTGTCCCTATATAAGTCACATCACAGCGTTTCTCTGCCATTCCGGCCAGAGAGAGCTTCGTGTCAACATCGGATGAAGAAAGAACAACAAGCAGAAGCAGAAGGCGGCGGCGGCAGACAGCGACGACGGCAACAGAAGCCCCGGCCACCGGCAAGAACAGAAGAGACCCCCGAAGACCCCGAAGTCGGAACAAGACCCCCAGACGATGGCGGCGACGAAGAAGAAAGCCGGGCTCCTCTGCTAGTGAAAGAGCTAGGAAAAAAAGGGCAGAAGATAGCAGAGGAGTCTGGCGAGAAGACCCCCCAAGGCGGAAGAAGACCCCCGGAGCTGTGCAATAAAATATTTTAAAAAAATTGTGTCTTTTTTTTATTTACACTTTTTTCCTTCGGTGAATGGGTAGGGGTACATCATATCCCATACTCATTCACATAGGGTGGGGGGCCGGGATCGGGGGGCCCCCTTATTAAAGGGGGCACCCGGATTCCGATAAGCCCCCCGCCCGCAGACCCCGACAACCAACGGCCAGGGTTGTCGGGAAGAGGCCCCTGTCCTCATCAACATGGGGACAAGGTGCTTTTGGGTGGGGGGCCGCAGGGCCCCCTTTCCCCAGGGCACCCCCCATGTTGAGGGCACGCGACCTGGTACGGCTCAGGAAGGGGGGGCGCTCGCTCGTCCCCACCCCCTTTCCTGAACGGCCGGGTTGTGTGCTCGGATAAGGGTCTGAGATGGATCTGGGGGGGACCCCTACGCCGTTTTTTCGGCGTAGGGATTCCCCTTTAATCCATGCAAGGTGACGGGGCTAGCGTGGTGGCATTCACTGCCTTCGCTAGTCCCGTCTACCTGGAGTCACGTTCTAAATGAGCGGACTTTACTCCGTGTGCGAGGCAAGTCCGTTCATTTCAAAAGTCCCACGGACTAGCCGGCAGACAATCCCGCGGGAAAGTCCGCTCGTGTGTACGTGGCCTTCCACTGACAGTGCACAGATTTGGCAACCAATCTACGGTCCTGAGCACTGTCACATGACATCGCTTCCTCTAGCCTTAGCATAGGCAGTGTGGGATTCTTGGTTGGGTAATTATAACTGAGACAAGAGCAAAGTAACAGTGCCCCTTTAATTGTAAAAGAGAAAATGGTGCCACCCTGCCACCCTCCAGGCTGTGCTATCTGGCAGAGATTTACAAATCACAAAAGTGCCTGTAGGCAGATATCCTTTGGCAGACAAAAGTGTTCACATACTGTATGTGTTTATCAATGGTATAATTTGCTGTTTGCCCAGAGTTCAGCTTTAAATATCTTCAGGTCTAATAATCTCATTAAACCATTGTGTACTCATCAGCTAATGTTGTTAAACCCTATTTTACATTAACCGGTTAATGCAAATTACATAACGGCAAATTGGCCATTTAGGCCAAATAAAAAGGGCAAGATTATCTTTGTTCATTAGATCTGCTGATTGTTATCTATTTTCTATATTCGGTATTGCTAACATCCGGTAGTTTATTTGCATTTTCATGTATTAATTATGTGCCTTCTGTTTACTTGTTAAATGGTAATTGTCTGGTAAACTAAAATAATATGTCTCATGTTTCTGTACATCATTATGTCTTGTACAATAGAGCATTGGTCATCAACCCTGTCCTCAGGGCCCACTAACAGGCCAGGTTTGCAAGATAACTGAAATACATCACAGGTGATATAATTTGCTGCTCAGTGATTGCAGTATTCTAGTCTGCATCTCCCCAAGGTAATACATAAAACCTGGCCTGTTAGTGGGCCCTGAGGACAGGGTTGATGACCACTGCAATAGAGGATACACATCCAAACAGCATACTTGTAGCCAAATCAATCATTGTCTAATGCTGATAAATCTATTTTTCCGTTCAATCCAATAAGCCCATGAAATAAAATGCATGATTAACATTGTGTTACTCATAAATCATGCTACATGCAAAGACAACTGGTATTAGTCCTCTCCCCACCATACATCTTCATGGGCCATGCACTGCAATTTCCTCCAAAAGGGATAGAATAAGGTATAGTAGTTATCACCCCCAGTTCAAGATATTGCCCTTTATTTCCTGTCCTGTACACACAACAGGAAGTAAATCCTACTCTTTGACAGTTGCCACAGGATTTTCCCTTGCCTTCAGATCCAGTAATCATTTTACTCTGGAAACCCATTGTCACTTTATCAAAAAACTCAAAAAAATGCTTTGACTTTAGAAAAACTTTAAGTGGGTATCTGAGTACACACAATTTTTAAAATAATGATAATAATACTACTATTATGATAATATACAGTATACACACACAGGCTTTTAGATTTTTCACATACTTACCTTTCTTTTTATTGTTATATATACCATTATTATGCAACATAAGAAGAATAAACTAGCAATTCCAGACAGAATCCATATTGCAAAGTTTGACAAATCACAGTCTGAAGCCTTTAAATTGTATGAATAATCTAAAAAAAATATAAAAATGTAAATTGTTTTATCAATACAGCCTTCCCATTTTAGAACTACAGGGGTTTGTATTAAACTGATAGGAATTTGATGCAAAACAATACATTCAGTCATACTGTGGCTAAATTGATGTAGCAAAAAATACTTTCCAGATTAGTGTTAGGGATAAGCACAATTCATTGACTTATTTTTTCCAAAATTTCAGTGAATATCAGAAAAGGCAATGAGGAATGCAAAACAAAGGTTACTTCTGTGGTTTCATACGTGTTCAGTGGCCTTTGAATGGCTCCTGAGGGTTATGGAAGCTCCTTTCAACTATCCTGGACTTGTTCTAGAGCCAAAGTACAGTCCCTCATTAGCTTCATTATTTTATGTTTTTTTTTATGAACTTTGCGCTCTCAATCTACACTATTTGTATTGCTTATGCTGCTAGCATTAGCAAATAGATAGGAAAATATATAAGTTTTAAACTTTTTTTCTTAAATTTCCTCAGTTACTTCTTGGTTTCCAGGCCTAGGCAATTTATGTCATACATACCATGAGTTTTCAGAAGGGGAGCAGGTTTTTTTTTAGCTAAGCACATCCTCTTGCCTACATTCCTGGCCTAATGGATGAATTCCATGAAGTAAATGCTGCATAAATAATCTGCCCTTATTTAAGATGGCCATGGCTAAAAATGCTATCAGGGCTGTTTTTCCAAGTGATTTCTCAGCAAAATAAAGCCTGGAGACATGAATGGATGGGTGGATTTGCTTTGAATAATAAAAAATGAATGAAATTACATTTTTGGTTTGTGGTGCACAGATGCAGAATAATTCTGCTTCAAAGCGACAATACAAAAATAACAATCAAATAAACAAAAAAAGGTTAAAAAATATAATACAAGGAACGTTAAGAGCCGGTTCCAACCAGGAATGTGCTGTGCTTTCCTGTGCAATTCACATGCAGTCCTGTGCAGTGCAATTTCAGCCCATTCTTTTTAATGGGCTGAAATCGCACGGCACTCCACCAAAGATGTACTACTTTTTGGAAACTCACTGCAACTGTATTGCATGGTACTTCTGTGCCATGCGATCTGGTAGCACTGAGTTTGCAACCTGCATTTTGGGTGTCATTAACTTAATACTGAGTTTTGAACACGGTGCAGGAAACATTTACATAAACATACAGTACCATTTCAGCTGAATTCAAAGCATTCATTTGACAACTGCAGTATTTAGCTAGCCTAATTAAGAAAAGGTTCTTACCATGAACATAAACATATGTCTCAGTCACATAGGTTTGGAAAGGAGGTGGGACAAAGATTTGCATGCGGCAAGTGTAGTTGTCCGTGTACTTGACATTAGTCAAGTTAGTGAGAGTGAAAAAAAGGGTGCCATTGAATTCCTTATAGTGACACTGCACGTCTTTCCAGCTGTCAAGATTTTTATTTTTTACCTCCTTAGAAGTATAAACCTGGCACACAACTTCTCTTTCATTGCCTTTCTCTAAAGTCAAATTAAATCTGGAATTTTCAATGATTTTATTTTTGCAGAGATCCACTGTACCATCTCGAGAAACGACTATCACTTGTGAAGTAGTGCTCATTGGGGTTTGTACTGTAAGAGAGGCAAAAAGAGGTAATATCAATCATAAGAATTGCTGTACAAAATATAACAAACCATTTTAATATGTAATAACATGCTTTTCTAAATCAGTTTAAATATTGCTTTTGTTATATTGTTTAAAGGATAACTATACATTTAAGCACCTTATAGCACCATGATTTAAAAAATTTTTTGGGGGGGTGGGGGTGGTTTCAACCACTTTAATTAAATCTGGACCCCCCCCCCCCACGCTAACTATACCCTCTTGCACTAACTTTAGATAAATCAGTGACCTTTCTTTTATGATACCCAGGATCTCTCTCCAAAATGTCTTTATTTTTGGGCAATCCCACCAGAGATGAGCCATTGTCCCCCGTTTTTTGCATCCCCTCCAACAGTCCTGTGAATTATCTAAGTGAAGTTTATTAACCACTTCAGCCCCGGACCAATTGGCAGCCAAAGGACCAGGCCCCTTTTTGCGATTCGGCACTGCGTCGCTTTAACTGACAATTGCGCGGTCGTGTGACGTGGCTCCAAAACAAAATTGGCGTCCTTTTTTTCCCACAAATAGAGCTTTCTTTTGGTGGTATTTGATCACCTCTGCGGTTTTTATTTTTTGCGCTATAAACAAAAATAGAGCGACAATTTTGAAAACAATGCAATATTTTTTGCTTTTTGCTATAATAAATATCCCCAAAAAAATATATAAAAAAACATTTTTTTTCCTCAGTTTAGGCCGATACGTATTCTTCTACATATTTTTGGTAAAAAAAATCGCAATTAGCGATTATTGATTGGTTTGAACAAAAGTTATAGTGTTTACAATATAGGGGATAGTTTTATAGCATTTTTATTAATATTTTTTTTTTACTAGTAATGGCGGCGATCAGCGATTTTTATTGTGACTGCGACATTATGGCAGACACATCGGACATTTTTGACACATTTTTGGGACCATTGTCATTTATACAGAAATCAGTGCTATTTAAATGCATTGATTCCTGTGTAAATGACAGTTGTAGTGAAATAGTTAACCACTAGGGGGAGGGGAGGAGTTATGGGCTGTGAGGTGTGTTGTGTTTTTTACAGTAGGGGGCGGGGCTGACGTCTGACGTCATTGATCGGCTTTCCCGATGACCGGGAACAGCCGATCAATGACAGGCAGAGTAGGAAGCGCGGGGAGAGGTTTGTTTACACAGACCTCTCCCCGTTCTTCAGCTCTGTGACCCGATCGCGGGACACCAGTGGCGATCGGGTCCGCTGGTCCCGCGGCCGGGGTCACGGAGCTCCCGACCGGGTCGCGAGCGAGCCGCTGGCGGCACGCGTGCGACCCACGGGCAGGCAATTAAAGGGCCACGTACAGGTACGTGATTTTGCCTGCCCGTGCCATTTTGCCGCAGTATATCTGCGTGAGGCGGTCGGGAAGCGGTTAAGTTTGTCAGGTGTCATGTACCATCTGGAGAGACATTTGTAGTTCATCTCCGCAGTCATAGTGTCAATTGCTGAATTGTGAGTTAATTTAAATTTTTTTTTTATCTTGTTGTTTATAATCGTGTGATCCTAATTCCACTCCCCATTTTGAGAAAAAGGGCGGCACCTCTAATTGTTTTTTTTTGTCCCCGTTTGAGCACAGATTTTCTCCAGTGCTGTATATTTATCTTTTGTTCTAATCGGCTGGGGCAGATTTCTAACAAAATGAATCAGCTGTAGGTACCGCCACTCATTTATTTTTATTTGTGCCACATTTTGTTGTATCTCCGCCAGTGTTTTTATATTTCCTATATCCATAATGTCCTTCAATTGTGTGTTTTCCCCTACCCACTGACCCCCTACGTGTCTTTTACCTGGTGGAAAATAGTCGCTATCACTCAAAATCATTAAAGGTGAATTAAACTTCCATATATATTGTTTGTGTAAAAGATCCCAAATTTTTAATACATGTCTTGCTATTTTTTGTGTATTTGTGCCTAAACCCCTTAAATGCGGAGGAATCCATATTACCGTTCTTAGATTTACCCCGCTTGTGCTGCTCTCCATGTTAACCCATTGTTTATCTTTTGTTTCCCGTGACCACTCTATTGCTCGTGACACTATGACCGCATAATAATATTTTTTAAGGTCTGGAATACCCAATCCTCCTTGCTCTTTATTATGCTTCAATATATTGCGAGAGATCCTGGGTTTTTTTATTTTGCCATATAAATCTACTTATTATTATTTTTAAAGTTTGGAAATAATAGTCTGGGAGAGGGATTGGCAGCATTTGAAATTTGTATGTAATTTTAGGCAGCAATACCATTTTGACTGTGTTAACCCGACCGAACCATGACAAAGGCCTTAAAGATAGTTTCTTGGTCTCATTTTTGATTTCATCTAGTAGTGGAATATAGTTCTCACTGAATAGTTGTTCTACGGAATTTGCTAATTTAATCCCTAAATATTTTAAGCCTTTCTTCTTCCAAGGAAATGGATAATCTCTTTGTAGTTCAGACGCTTCTTTTGGTTCCACATTTACATTTAAAATTTCTGATTTCTTCAAATTAATTTTGAAGTTTGATACTTCTCCATACTGTTTTAGAGTATCAATCAATCGTGGCATTGTAAATTTAGGTTCGGAGACATAGAACAACAGATCATCGGCAAAGGCGCAACCTTATAGTCGATGCCCCAGATTTTTATTCCCCTAATATCCTTATTTGCTCTGATTGTTGCCAGTAAGGGTTCTAGTGAAAGCACAAAAAGCAATGGGGACAGGGGACAACCCGGCCTCGTCCCGTTCTTCATTATAAAGGGAGTTGAGTGACCCCCATTAATTTTTATTGTTGCAGTCGGTTTTTCATATAACACCCTAATTCTCTGTATCATTTTGGTACCCAGGCCCATATACCTCAGTGTCTCCATCATGAGCCCCCAGTCTACCCTGTCAAATGCTTTTTCAGCATCAATTGACAGGAATAGTCCTGGGGGCCCAAGAGTTTTCATTTTTTGCAGCAAGAGGAGTGTTCTAACACCATTATCGCACCCCTCCCTACCTGAAACGAAACCTACCTGGTCCGGGTGGACCAATTCTTTCATTTTATCTTTTAACCTATTAGCAAGGACTTTTGCGTAAAGTTTTGTGTCAAAATTTAGAAGAGAAATTGGTCTGTAACTTGGGCATACCATTTCATCCTTCCCTTCTTTTAAAATTACAGTTACCTGTGCTCTCTGCGCCTCTGAGCTTAAGCCATACTCTGTACCAAGTCCATTCATGTATTTACAGAGCCTGGGTACCAAAATATCCCCGAATTTCTTTAGATATTTAATCGAGAATCCATCTGGGCCTGGGCTTTTACCTAGTGGTGATTCTAAGATGGCCTTTGTAATTTCACTCTCTGTAATAGGGCACTCTAGTGCCGCGTACACACGTGCGGACTTTTGCCGGCGGACTTAGTCCAGCGGACAATCCCGCCGGACTTTCCAGCTGGGTCCGCTGGACTTTCCGAGCGTGTGGACTTGCCCACACACGCACGGACTTCTCCGGCGGATAATCCGCCGGCCAAAAGTCCGCGGGACTTTTGAAAATGAACAGACTTGCCCACACACGGAGCAGTCCGTTCATTTAGAACGTAACTTCAGGTTACGCAGCTAGCATAGGCAGTAAATGCCGCCGCGCTAGCTCCGTGACCTGGCATGGATTTAAAGGGACTCCCCACGCCGAAAAAACGGCGTGGGGGTTCCCCCCAAATCCATGTCAAACCCTCATCCGAGCACGCAGCCTGGCAGGCCAGGAAAGGGGTGGGGACGAACGAGCGCCCCCCCCTCCTGAGCCGTACCAGGCCGCGTGCCCTCAACATGGGGGGTGCCCTGGGGAAAGGGGGGCCGTGCGGCCCCCCCCCCCCAAAGCACCTTGTCCCCAAGTTGATGAGGACAATGGCCTCTTCCCGACAACCCTGGCCGTTGGTTGTCGGGGTCTGCGGGTGGGGGCTTATCGGAATCTGGGAGCCCCCTTTAATAAGGGGGCCCCCAGATACCGGCCCCCCACCCTATGTGAATGAGTATGGGGTACGATGTACCCCTACCCATTCACCTAAGGTGTAAAATGTAAAGTACAAAAACACACACACTTTTGAAAAAATATTTTATTGCACTGCTCCGGGGGTCTTCTTCCGTCTTGGGGGTCTTCTCGCCGGACTCCTCCGCTCTCTTCTGCTCTTTTACCTAGCTCTTTCACGAGCGGAGGAGTCCGGCTATCCTTCTTCGTCGTCGCCGCCGTCGTCTGGGGTCTCGATCCGCCTTCGGGGGTCTTCCGGGGGTCTCTTCTGTTCTTGAGGTCGTCGTCTTCCGCGCCGCCGGCGCCTTCTTCTTCTTCTTGTCTTCTTCTTGTTCTTCTTCTTCCGATGTTGACCCGATGCTCTCTCTGCTCGGAATGGCAGAGCCGCGCTGCGCTGGGACTTATATAGGGACATGGGGACAGGGTCACATGCTCATGTCACATGGTGACCCCGCCCCCTTGTGTTGTCACAGTCCCAGAGGATGCTGGGACTGTGACATCACAGGGGGGCGGGGTCACCATGTGACATGAGCATGTGACCCTGTCCCCATGTCCCTATATAAGTCCCAGCGCAGCGCGCCTCTGCCATTCCGGGCAGAGAGAGCATCGGGTCAACATCGGAAGAAGAAGAAGAACAAGAAGAAGGACAAGAAGGACAAGAAGAAGAAGAAGGCGCCGGCGGCGCGGAAGACGACGACCGCCGCAAGAACAGAAGAGACCCCCGGAAGACCCCCGAAGGCGGATCGAGACCCCCAGACGGCGGCGGCGACAACGAAGAAGGTAGCCGGACTCCTCCGCTCGTGAAAGAGCTAGGTAAAAGAGCAGAAGAGAGCGGAGGAGTCCGGCGAGAAGACCCCCAAGACGGAAGAAGACCCCCGGAGCAGTGCAATAAAATATTTTTTCAAAAGTGTGTGTGTTTTTGTACTTTACATTTTACACCTTAGGTGAATGGGTAGGGGTACATCGTACCCCATACTCATTCACATAGGGTGGGGGGCCGGTATCTGGGGGCCCCCTTATTAAAGGGGGCTCCCAGATTCCGATAAGCCCCCGCCCGCAGACCCCGACAACCAACGGCCAGGGTTGTCGGGAAGAGGCCCTTGTCCTCATCAACATGGGGACAAGGTGCTTTGGGGTGGGGGGGCCGCACGGCCCCCCTTTCCCCAGGGCACCCCCCATGTTGAGGGCACGCGGCCTGGTACGGCTCAGGAGGGGGGGCGCTCGTTCGTCCCCACCCCTTTCCTGGCCTGCCAGGCTGCGTGCTCGGATGAGGGTCTGACGTGGATTTGGGGGGAACCCCCACGCCATTTTTTCGGCGTGGGGAGTCCCTTTAAATCCATGCCAGGTCACGGAGCTAGCGCGGCGGCATTTACTGCCTACGCTAGCTACGTAACCTGAAGTCACGTGCTAAATGAACGGACTTGCCGATGAGCGGCAAGTCCGTTCATTTCAAAAGTCCCGCGGACTTGCCTACTAACGGCGGGATTGTCCGCCGGACTGCCAAGTCCAGCGGATAATTTTAAAACCAAACTTAAAACTTTGGCGCCAAAAAGTCCGCCGGACTTTGGCGCCAAAAAGTCCGCCGGACTTTGGCGCCAAAAAGTCCGCCAGCGCCTAGACATGAGGGGATTATCCGCTGGACTTCAGTCCAGAGGATAATCCCACGGGATTGTCCCTTCGTGTGTACGCGGCCTAGGTCTTCACTATCATTTGATGTTAATTGGGGAATTCCTGATTTCTCCAGGAACTGTTTTATTTTATTTGCTTTTCCTTTTTCTATATTCCCTTTCTTGACATCATATAATGCCCTATAATAGTTTCGGAAGACGTCGGCTATCTCTTTTGTTTTATAAACTACTTCTCCTTGTTTGTTTCGGATTTTTTCAATATAGTTTCTCGACCTTTCCTTCCTTAAGGTCTTTGCCAAGTGTTTCCCGATTTTATTGGCCCCCCAGGTATTTCTCTTTCAGAATTCTATTGAAAACCCTTTTTGTATCTTGTGTTAATAAATCTTTAGGTTCTTCTCTTTTAGATATAAGTTGATGAAATATTTCTTGGTGCCGCCCCTCTGATTTTTTATGTAACGGCTCCAGCCTGTGTATTTCCTCTATAACATTTTCAATTTCCCTCGCTCTCGCCTTTTTTTTCCCAGCCCCCATAGATATAAAAATGCCTCTTATGTATGCCTTATGCGTTTCCCAAAGTGTGGATTGTGAAATATCCTTTGTGTCGTTGATTTCAAAAAAGTGTATTAACTCCTCATATATTCTTTCTATATCTTGGTTTTCGTTAAGAAGCGCCTCATTTAATTGCCAGTTAAAAGCTGGTTTCTGTATTTTCATTTCTTCTATGGTCATCATTACTGGGGGATGATCTGAAAGGGTAGTAATCCCTATCTCCACATCTGTCACTTTAGTCAATGTGTTATGGTTGACTAATAAATAGTCAATACGTGTGTACGTCCCGTGTACAGGGGAGAAGAAGGTGTAGTTCCGCACTTTTGGATGAAGAGCTCTCCAAGCATCCACCAATTGATTTTGATGTATTTTTTGTTTCAATACTTTGAGGGACACACCTCCCGTCCCCTGTGCACGGGACGTACTATCCTCTTGTGGGTTTAAACACAGGTTAAAGTCCCCTGCCATTATTACTATCCCCCTCCTAAACTGCGCAAGGGTCCCTATCATTCTTTTTAAATATTCTGCGGGCCTTTTATTCGGGGCATATATATTACCCAAAGTACATTCTATTTCTCCAATATGCCCTCTTATAAAAAGATATCTCCCCTCCGGATCCATTAACCTATCATCCACATTAAATCGCGTTTCCTTTGAGAACCCAATTGCAATTTGCTAGTTGTTGAGTCTGCGTAAAACCATAGAGGATGTTCCTTAGAGTATAATCTTATATTGGCACCTTGAAAAAGATGAGTCTCTTGGAGAAAAATTACATCTGCATGATGATATTTGAGCTCTTTTAGAACCTTATGTCTTTTAGCCGGTATATTCAAACTATGCACGTTATATGTCAAAAACTTAATCTAGCACCATCTTTGTCGTTTTTTGCCGTAAGATGAGAGGTATTGTTCCCCAACCCTCCCTCCTCCCCCCTCCTTCCCTCCCTCCCACCCCCACTCCCTTCCTCCCGATCAATTCTGATCCCTAGACGGTTAGCTGGTCTGAAACTCATCTCAGCCTTCGGTCTTCCTGCCTCGAGGTGTGGCTCTGATCTCCTTCCACATTCCACGCCCCTCCCACGGGATAATCCCAGGAGGGGAGTGGGGTGGGTATTGCGGACTAAGCTTTCCCTCCTCCCCGCTTTAACCCCCACCTCTCCCCACCCTCCCACCCCTTCCCATCTCCTCTCCAAAAGAAAAAAAAAAAGGGGGGGGACCCATTTCAGTTGGTTATAATATGATTTTCTCTCTTTCTCCTCCTCCTCCCTCCTCTCTCTCCCCTCCCCTCCCCTCCTCTTCCCAGAAATTGCAAAGTCCCTCCTCTTAATTTCCCACTACAGACCCTCTCTCTCTATCCATTCTGGAATTTCTATTGTTTGTAAGTCAAGTGTGTTACAGAATTCTGGGAGCTCTTCTGGAAATCTGAGCTTTGCAGATTTGCCCTCTTTATATCCTATCAAACAGGCCGGAAAACCCCAGCTATATTTCATGTTCTCCGCTTTCATATTTCATTTGAGCTAGCAATGGTCTGAGCAGGCGCCTCCTGGCCAACGTCTCTGGAGCCAGATCAATATAGATTTGTAGTTCTGCCCCTTTAACTTTTAATGGAGGTTTGCCTCTTAAGTTGTTCCAGATTTCCGTCTTATCTTCGTAGTTCTGAAATCTTACTAGGACGTCCCTCGGACTATCTGATGATATATGTTGAGGTCTCCTTAATCTGTGTATCCTATCTATTTTAAGTTCTATTTCTGGGCCCTTGTTCCACACAGGGCCGAAAATCTCCTTTATTACTCCCCTGAGGTCTTCAGCATTTTCTTCTGTGAGGGCTCGTATTCTTAAATTCTGTCGTCTGCTTTGGTTTTCCTGTTCCTCTAACTTGTATCTGATTCTCCTCTGATTCATCCTTGTCATTCTGAGCTGTTCTTTTACCACGTTCAATTCCAGTGTTTGGTTGTCCCTTTTATTCTCGTTTTCCTCAACGCGAGTGAGCAAGTGACTTAGATCTATTCAGAGTGCTGTTATTTCTCTTTTATTTGAATTCTCCATTCTTGTTAACATCTCTGATATTTCTAGCTTAGTAGCTGTCTGGTCGTTATTAGTTGAATCTTCGCTGGCACTTCTGTCAACCTCGCTTTCTATAGTTGTTTCTTCTCCTGAGGCTTCCACCGGATCATCTTTCTTTTTATTTATTTCCTTCTTTTTTCCTTGTTTAATCATTTGCTGCTTTTCTAGGCCTGGGCTTTTGGGGCTAAGGCCTTTTACCATATATTGTTTAATTGTACTCGTATTTGCTTCAGTTTTCAGTGTTTTAGATTCACCTCCTTTCGTAGTTTTTCCTTTCATACTAAGAATTATTTTTTTGGTAATTTTGCGTTTCCTCAGAGTATCAGCTTTACTGTCCTGATATAACTCTCTCCAATATAATACAAAAAAATAAAAAAGTGCACTCAGAAGGAAAATAAGGTTGGGCAGTCGGCAGAAAATATGAGATACTTTTAGTCTTTAGCATTTACACAGTATTGGAGAATAAAATATTTTGTTCATATCTCATCCTTTGACTTACTATATAGCAATGTTTACACCAGGCAACGTGTCCTTTTAAAGAGACCAAGAGGAGGAGCAGATGCACGAAAATTAAGTTATGTATTCCAGTCATCCACTCGACCACTTAGGAAAGAGGGAGTACGTGGAAAAGAGGGAGGAGGAAAAGAGGAGGGAAAAAAAAAAAAGAAGAGGGGTGGAGGGGGGGGGGGGGAGTGGAGGGGAAATATGCTTTTGTTTTTCAAACCCGTTCGTTCCTCCTTTTCAATATCTTCATAAGTTTAATCTTCTATATTTCTTTCCCTTCCCCACCTTTAAGACCTCCTCAAAACCGCAGTGATTATTTAATAAAGCGTGTCTTGTCCCCACCATTCCCCTCTCCATGCCCAATGTATATTATTTTTGTATATTATTTTTTGTATATTATTTTTGGCTTTGAAATTGTTAGCTTATTGGGGATCCTCCGTTTTACTTGAGTGTTATATCATTTGTTTTTCCCTTTATAAAAGACAAGGCTGTATAGGGATAGCATGTACAGTGGTGTGAAAAAGTGTTTGCCCCCTTCCTCATTTCCTGTTCCTTTGCATGTTTGTCACACTTAAGTGTTTCGGAACATCAAACCAATTTAAACAATAGTCAAGGACAACACAAGTAAACACAAAATGCAATTTGTAAATGAAGGTGTTTATTATTAAAGGTGAAAAAAAATCCAAACCATCATGGCCCTGTGTGAAAAAGTGATTGCCCCCTAAACCTAATAACTGGTTGGGCCACCCTTAGCAGCAACAACTGCAACCAAGCGTTTGCGATAACGTGCAATGAGGCTTTTACAGCATCCTGGAGGAATTTTGGCCCACTCATCTTTGCAGAATTGTCCTAATTCAGTTACATTAGAGGGTTTTCGAGCATGAACGGCCTTTTTAAGGTCATACCACAACATCTCAATAGGATTCAGGTCAGGACTTTGGCTAGGCCACTCCAAAGTCTTCATTTTGTTTTTCTTCAGCCATTCGGTGGTGGACTTGCTGGTGTGTTTAGGATCATTGTCCTGCTGCAGAACCCAAGTTCGTTTCAGCTTGAGTACACGAACAGATGGTCGGACATTCTCCTTCAGGATCTCTTGGTAGACAGCAGAATTCATAGTTCCTTTTATCACGGCAAGTCTTCCAGGTCCTGAAGCAGCAAAACAGCCCCAGACCATCACACTACCACCACCATATTTTACTGTTGGTATAATGTTCTTTTTCTGAAATGCAGTGTTCCTTCTACGCCAGATATACTTGGACACACACCTTCCAAAGAGTTCCACTTTTGTCTCATCGGTCCACAGAATGTTGTCCCAAAAGTCTTGGGGATCATCAAGATGTGTTGTGGAGAAATTGAGACGAGCTTTGATGTTCTTTTTGCTCAGCAGTGGTTTTCTCCTTGGAACTCTGCCATGCAGGCCATTTTTGCCCAGTCTTTTCCTGATGGTGGAGGCATGAACGCTGACCTTAACTGAGGCAAGTGAGGCCTGCAGTTCCTTGGACGTTGTTGTGGGGTCTTTTGTGACCTCTTGGATGAGTCGTCGCTGCGCTCTTGGGGTAATTTTGGGCGGCCGGCCACTCCTGGGAAGGTTCACCACTGTTCCATGTCTTCGCCATTTGTGGATAATGGCTCTCACTGTGGTTCGCTGGATTCCCAAAGCTTTGGAAATGGCTTTATAACCCTTTCCAGACTGATAGATCTCAATTACTTTCTTTCTCAATTGTTCCTGAATTTCTTTGGGTCTCGGCATGATGTGTAGCTTTTAAGGATCTTCTGGTGGACCTTACTGTGTCAAGCAGCTCCTATTTAAGTGATGCCTTGATTGTGAACAGGTGTGGCAATAATCAGGCCTGGGTGTGGCTAGAGAAATTGAACTCAGGTGTGGACAACCACAGTTATAGTATGTTTTAACAAGGGGGGCAATCACTTTTTCACACAGGGCCATGATGGTTTGGATTTTTTTTCACCTTTAATAATAAACACCTTCATTTACAAATTGCATTTTGTGTTTACTTGTGTTGTCCTTGACTATTGTTTAAATTGGTTTGATGTTCCGAAACACTTAAGTGTGACAAACATGCAAAGGAACAGGAAATGAGGAAGGGGGCAAACACTTTTTCACACCACTGTAGTTGTAACCTTATTAACTGGGAAAAAACCTCTATTCACTATTTACTATTTACGTTATAAACATGTGTATGTCCCTTTAAGTGAAGATTTTCCCATTTGCTGTGTAAGGAGCCTCAGCTGTTATGTTCCGTCATCCATCCCATAAGTTATGGACTTCTATTTTAAGTTCAAATTTCCATAGGGATATAGGATAACAAAAAAAAAAAAACAAGAAAAAAACAGAGGTATGGTAATATTGAACAGCTTGCTTATGGATTATAAGTCTCCAATGGAAATGGCATATCCCCCGCTCTTGTTATTTTCTGTCTAACATAGACATATGCGTTTTACTTTGTATTTTGCCATTTATTACACTAAAAAAATCTTCAGGCATTATATCCTTTTGTTGGTACGTTACTTGTGAAGGTTTTATATTTCCCTTATCGAAAAAAATCGGAATATATCCTGTTATTTATAGTGCAACACTGTTTTGATACTATGGTTTATAGCAAGAATATCTCTTTAAGATGTACTGCCAGTACTCTTGTGTTTTTTATGAATATCTGTTTGCGCGCTGTCAGCCAAGTCCTTTCAAACTATATCCAATATTCAGTCTATGGGACATTTACATTCATTGTTTTTCAGCATAGATATTTCTGGTTGCACATAGCTCTTAAAATAAAAGAAAAAACGCCACTCACCGCCTCCAATGGGATCTTCTATTACATTGACCGTACTGACAAAGTATTTCCCCTTAAAATGGGGTCTTACCCTTACTGCGCTCCCTCCGGTCTGAGGATCTGAGAGACTCGTTTGTTTCTCTTCGCTTTTACCAGTAATGAAAGCTTGCCGTCAGCATGTATGGTGGGGGAGGAGGGAGAGCGGGAGGAGAAGTACAGTGGTGTGAAAAAGTGTTTGCCCCCTTCCTCATTTCCTGTTCCTTTGCATGTTTGTCACACTTAAGTGTTTCGGAACATCAAACCAATTTAAACAATAGTCAAGGACAACACAAGTAAACACAAAATGCAATTTGTAAATGAAGGTGTTTATTATTAAAGGTGAAAAAAAATCCAAACCATCATGGCCCTGTGTGAAAAAGTGATTGCCCCCTAAACCTAATAACTGGTTGGTCCACCCTTAGCAGCAACAACTGCAACCAAGCGTTTGCGATAACGTGCAATGAGGCTTTTACAGCGTCCTGGAGGAATTTTGGCCCACTCATCTTTGCAGAATTGTCCTAATTCAGTTACATTAGAGGGTTTTCGAGCATGAACGGCCTTTTTAAGGTCATACCACAACATCTCAATAGGATTCAGGTCAGGACTTTGGCTAGGCCACTCCAAAGTCTTCATTTTGTTTTTCTTCAGCCATTCGGTGGTGGACTTGCTGGTGTGTTTAGGATCATTGTCCTGCTGCAGAACCCAAGTTCGTTTCAGCTTGAGTACACGAACAGATGGTCGGACATTCTCCTTCAGGATCTCTTGGTAGACAGCAGAATTCATAGTTCCTTTTATCACGGCAAGTCTTTCAGGTCCTGAAGCAGAAAAACAGCCCCAGACCATCACACTACCACCACCATATATATACTATTGGTATAATGTTCTTTTTCTGAAATGCAGTGTTCCTTCTACGCCAGATATACTTGGACACACACCTTCCAAAGAGTTCCACTTTTGTCTCATCGGTCCACGGAATGTTGTCCCAAAAGTCTTGGGGATCATCAAGATGTGTTGTGGAGAAATTGAGACGAGCTTTGATGTTCTTTTTGCTCAGCAGTGGTTTTCTCCTTGGAACTCTGCCATGCAGGCCATTTTTGCCCAGTCTTTTCCTGATGGTGGAGGCATGAACGCTGACCTTAACTGAGGCAAGTGAGGCCTGCAGTTCCTTGGACGTTGTTGTGGGGTCTTTTGTGACCTCTTGGATGAGTCGTTGCTGCGCTCTTGGGGTAATTTTGGGCGGCCGGCCACTCCTGGGAAGGTTCACCACTGTTCCATGTCTTCGCCATTTGTGGATAATGGCTCTCACTGTGGTTCGCTGGATTCCCAAAGCTTTGGAAATGGCTTTATAACCCTTTCCAGACTGATAGATCTCAATTACTTTCTTTCTCAATTGTTCCTGAATTTCTTTGGGTCTCGGCATGATGTGTAGCTTTTAAGGATCTTCTGGTGGACCTTACTGTGTCAAGCAGCTCCTATTTAAGTGATGCCTTGATTGTGAACAGGTGTGGCAATAATCAGGCCTGGGTGTGGCTAGAGAAATTGAACTCAGGTGTGGACAACCACAGTTATAGTATGTTTTAACAAGGGGGGCAATCACTTTTTCACACAGGGCCATGATGGTTTGGATTTTTTTTCACCTTTAATAATACACACCTTCATTTACAAATTGCATTTTGTGTTTACTTGTGTTGTCCTTGACTATTGTTTAAATTGGTTTGATGTTCCGAAACACTTAAGTGTGACAAACATGCAAAGGAACAGGAAATGAGGAAGGGGGCAAACACTTTTTCACACCACTGTATGTGGGGAAGCGGGTGTAGAGCCGGTAGAAAGCGAGTGGGGAGCAGCCGCGTGTTGTTACCAGAGCGGTGTCTCCTGCATTTCGCGCCGATATCCTAGGCGGTGCGCAGCAACAGGGGACGCCGCCTCGCTGGTCTAGCTCTCGCGTACGCAGGGAATCATCTGCAAGAGGTCACGCGGTCTCTCACACTGCGTGCTCTCGCTCAGCACCGTCCGTCAGCTGTTCTTTAGATCAGGCCCCTCCCTCTATGAGGCATAGCGCGCACTCGCGTCCTCACGTCCTATCTGCCATCCCCCCTGAGCAGAGACTTTTGACCCTAATGACGCCACGCCAGCTTAAGCCAGGAATGGTGGTTTCTGACAATGGCACCAACCTCCTCTCCGCCCTGTGACAGGGGCAGCTCACCCATGTGCCCTGTATGGCTCACGTCCTCAACCTGGTGGTGCAGCGGTTCTTGGGCAGGTACCCAGGCTTACAGGATGTCCTGAGGCAGGCCAGGAAAGTCTGTGTGCATTTCCGCCGATCTTCTAATGCCAGTGCTCGGCTGGCTGAGCTACAAAAGGAGTTGAACCTGCCCAAGAACTGCCTTATATGTGACATGCCCACCAGGTGAAACTCAACGTTGGTCATGCTGCAGCGACTGCACACGCAGCAGAGGGCCATCAATGAGTACCTTTGCGACTACGGCACCAGGACAGGGTCAGGGGAGCTTGATCAGGGATGCATGCACTGTCCTGTCACCATTTGAGGAGGCCACGAGGATGGTGAGCAGTGACAGTGCATGCATCAGTGACTTTATCCAGACAGTGTTACTTCTCTCCCACCCATCACACAGGAAGAGGATGAGGAGGAGGAGGAGGATTGTGTGAGCATGGAGGTGGAGCCTGGCACTCAGCATCAGCAGCAGCAGTCTTTTAGGGATGATGTACAGTCCCAACAAACCAGTGGACTTGTACGTGGCTGGGAGGAGGTGGCTGGCGATCATGTCGTCCTCAGTGACCCAGAAAACTGCGGACCGAATGCCTCAGCTAACCTACGTTGCATGGCCTCCCTGATCCTGCAAAGCCTGCGGAAGGATCCTCGTATTCTTCGGATCAAGGAGAGGGACCATTACTGGCTGGCCACTCTCCTTGATCCACGGTACAAGGGTAAGGTTGCGGACCTTATCTTGCCGTCGCAGAGGGAGCAGAGGATGAGACATCTCAGGGAGGCCTTGCAGAAAGGTCTGTGCAATGCATTCCCAGAAACTGGGAGGTTACAAACTCCTGGTCCTGGACGACGAGTTGCTGAGGCTTCGGTCAGTAGCAGAAGGAGCGGTGGGGAAGGTGGACGTCTGACCGATGCGTTCAGACAATTTTTTAGTCCGCAGCCCCAAGGTATGATCGGTTCCATATATATAGATATACATGGTGAAGGAATACTTGGACACCTTTCCCACCGAAAATCATCTGGCTTACTGGGTCTTGAGGATGGATCACTGGCCAGAGCTTGCACAGTATGCAATTGAGCTACTGGCCTGTCCTTCATCCAGCGTTCTTTCCGAACGCACATTCAGTGCTGCTGGAGGATTTGTCACCGATCACAGGGTGCGCCTGTCCTCCGACTCGGTTGATCGACTGACCTTCATAAAGATGAATCAGTCTTGGATCACCACCAGCTACCAGGCACCTGAAGCGGATATAACTGAATAATTTATAATGTCACATCCCTTCAAGACTGCCTATGCTGATGCTGAGTGACTGTCCTGTTATGTTCACTGACTATCCTCTTCCTCCTCCTCAATGATCCATTCCTTGATAGCTTGGAAGAACATTTTTGTTTCTGGGTGCCACCACACCAGTGCCTAAGGCACAATTTTTCAGCCCCTGTTCAACAGGGGCGTGTAATTACAATTTTTTATGCAATGCTTTGCAACAGGTCTCATTTCTGTGCTCAGAGTACAGTATCTGGGAGGAGTTGCAGTGTTGTGGCACCAGCACCAGTGCCTAAGGCACAATTTTTCAGCCCCTGTTTAACAGGGGCATGTAATTACAATTTGTTAAGCAATGCTTCGCAACAGGTCTGACTGCTGTGCTCCAAGTAGACATGTGCAGAACAAAAAAATGTGTTTATTTTCGTTTCCGAAAAAAATTTGTTTATTTTCGTTTTTTTTTTTCGTTTCCGTTGATTCGTAACTATTCGTAAATTCGTAAGTCGTCGGTGTTCGTATTCGTAACGATTCGTACATTCGTAAGTCGTCGGTGTACGTATTCGTAACGATTCGTACATTCGTAAGAGTTACTTTTTCGTTGATTCGTTTTTTCGTTAGTTTAATTTTCGTTTATTCGTTTATTCGAAATTCGGACGCATTCGTATTTATTCGTACATTCGTAACATTCGTAGATTCGTAATCGGAACATAATTCATAATTTTATGTAATGTGTATGCTATTATTACATTTTAAGAGACACGGAAAATTACGAATCGAAAAAAAAAGTTACGAATGTACGAATTTTTTTGTTCAATCCATTCGAAGCCATTGTAAGAGACACGGAAAATTAAGATTCGAAAAAAAAATAAAAGTTACGAATGTACGAATTTTTTCGTTCAATCTATTCGAAGCACGTTAAGCAGCACCATTGTAAGGGACACGGAAAATTACCAATTCAACAAAAAAAAAAGTTACGAATGTACAAATTTTTTCGTTCATTTTTGTTGTTCCTGTTTTCGTTTTTTGGATTTTCTTCATTCGTACATTCGTTGTTTCTAATTAGTTTTTTTCGTATTTTCGTTGTTTTTCCGATTCGTTTGATTCGAACGATTCGTTAATCGGATTCTTTTGATTCAAACGATTCGTTATTCGTTAACATTTTTAGCAAATCATTCGTTCATTCGTACGAAAACGAAAAATAACAAAAAAAAGCGTAAAAGCGAAAAAAAAACGAAACGAATTGCACATGTCTAGCTCCAAGTACAGTATCTGTGAGGGGTTGCAGTGTTGTGGCACCAGCACCAGTGCCTAAGGCACAATTTTTCAGTCCCTGTTTAACAGGGGCGTGTAATTACAAATCTTGATCTAATAGTTCACAGCAGGGCCCATTCCTGCGCCCACCAAGAGTAACTGTGAGGGCTTACAGTCTTGTGGCAACACCGTCCACCACCACCACCAAAGGCCCAATTTTTCTGCCCTGTTCAACAGGTGCATGCAATTACAAATCTTGATCTAATAATTCACAGCAGGGCCCATTCCTGCGCCCACCAAGAGTAACTGTGAGGGCTTACAGTCTTGTGGCAACACCGTCCACCACCACCACCAAAGGCCCAATTTTTCTGCCCTGTTCAACAGGTGCACGCAATTACAAATCTTGATCTAATAATTCACAGCAGGGCCCATTCCTGTGCCCACCAAGAGTAACTGTGAGGGCTTACAGTCTTGTGGCAACACCGTCCACCACCACCACCAAAGGCCCAATTTTTCTGCCCTGTTCAACAGGTGCATGCAATTACAAATCTTGATCTAATAATTCACAGCAGGGCCCATTCCTGCGCCCACCAAGAGTAACTGTGAGGGCTTACAGTCTTGTGGCAACACTGTCCACCACCACCACCAAAGGCCCAATTTTTCTGCCCTGTTCATCAGGTGCATGCAATTACAAATCTTGATCTAATAATTCACAGCAGGGCCAATTCCTGTGCCCACCAAGAGTAACTGTGAGGGCTTACAGTGTTGTGGCTACACCAACATCTAATGGGGCAAATTTCTGCAGAGTATATACGGCAGGCCCCTACTTTCAAACATCCAACTTACAAACGACTCCTACTTGCAAACGGAAGGAGAAAACAGGAAGTGAGAGGAAATCTACCCCTAGGAAGGGAAATTCTATCCTGTTAGATTTAATTTGGGAAAAAGGTATCTCCTCTCTACTGATGCTTTATCACCAATCCTTGTTTCAATTAAAACCCCACTTTTCCAAAAACATTTGTCATTGGGACGGAAAGTGAGGTGAAATGTTCTGAACAGATGTGCAAAGACAGCAAATGTTACAGGGGTGATAACCCCTCCCTATGTTCTCCAAAAAGCTTAAAATTTTTTTGGATGGAGCTACTCTTAAAAATGTACCTGTTCAGAATCTACTTAAGAACAAACCTACAGTCCCTGTCTTGTTTGCACCGCCTGTATACTGCTGTTCAGAGTATATAGGGTTGTAGGTATAGGGTTTTATTTTAATATCCATACAAGACCCAAAGGGGCTGGGGTGGGGGGGGGGGGGGGGGGTTGATGGGGTAGCCATGCCATTTTTCTCAAGGATTTTCAGCCATATTGCCAGGACAAGACATGACATTAAAGCAGCAAGTGGTTTTAAATGGCTTATTTTTTTCCTTTACAAATGTCATTTTGTGCAGGGACAGTTCTAAACACGGGAAACACATGCCACTTCACAGGCATACTTTAGACACCCCCCAGGTACGATATTTAAAGGAATATTTCACTTTTTTTTTTCACTTTATGCATAATTAAAATGACTGCTCCCGAAAAAACTTTAGTTTTTAAAAGTTCTTTTTGCATTGATATATGTCCCCTGGGGCAGGACCCGGGTCCCCAAACCTGTTTTATGACATTAACATGCATATTGGCCGTTATAATTAGCACTTTTGATTTCGAACGTTCGCATCCATTGTAACGAATAGGGTTCGAAAATTCGCACAAACTTTCGGTCCGTTCGAAGGTTCTGGTGCGAACCGAACCCGGGGGTGTTTGGCTCATCCCTACAAACTCAGCAGTGCCCAAACATGCCTAAAAATGGAGAGTAACTGAGCATGTGCAGAACAGGGTGAGACAGTGTATTACTGGATTTTAAACAGTATAGGCACTTATTTTTAATGTTTTACATAGCAATACCTGCAAAAGGGGCCAGACTGAAGTATCCTAGCAGGACTTAATTTTCTGCCTTTCGCCATTTAAGGACCGGAATACTTGTCCCCTTAATGACCAGGCCATTTTATGCGATACGGCACTGCGTTGTTTAACTGAAAATTGCGCGGTGGTGCGACGATTTAACCAAACAACATTGATGTCCTTTTTTTCCCCACAAATAGAGCTTGCTTTTGGTGCTATTTGATCACCTCTGCGGTTTTTATTTTTTGTGCTAAAAAAAACAATATTTTTTACTTTTTGGTATAATAAATATAAAAAAAAATCTTCATCAGTTTAGGCCGATACTTATTCTTCCACATATTTTTGGTAAAAAATAAATCTCAATAACCGTATATTGATTGGTTTGCGCAAAAGTTATAGCGTCTACAAAATAGGGGATATATTTATGGCATTATTATTATTATTTTTATTTATTTTTTTACTAGTTATGGCGGTGATCAGCATTTTCTAGCAGGACTGCATTATTGCGGCAGACAGATCGAACACTTTTGACACTTTTTTGGGCCCATTGACTTTTTTTACAGTGATCAGAGTTAAAATAGCCACTGATTACTGTATAAATGTCCCTGGCAGGGAAGGGGTTAACTCTAGGGGGTGATCAAGGGGTTGAGTGTGTCCTAGGGAGGTGTTTTTAACTGTGGGGGGATGTACTGACAGGGAGTAGAGAGAGATCGCTGTTACTGGTCACTAAAAAAATTATGGGGGAGAATTTGGGACTTTAAATGAAGCACACAGTATGTGGCTCCATCCCTGGTTTAAGTATAAGAAAAAGGAAAAATGGGACTTAAAATTAGGTTATTGATTTGTGGGGGTGAAGTAATTTGAAAGTATATTTAATTGGCATATTGAGTGTAACATTACATAACAATGATGCACATAGTAAAAATTATTTCATATATACACACACACACACATACATAGTGTGGACCTTATGAATACATATACATATCAATTTGACGGCATATAGAATTCACAATAAATTTGTATGAATAAAAAATAAATGCAAATTCATATATATATATATATATACACATGTCGTCTAACTGGCACCTTGCAGTGTAGTAAATAGTAAGGAAGACAGTATGATAGTTTTTGGTTGTAGATGATGAGTCTAGATAGGTTCCTATTAACAGGCATGAGAATGCATCCTGAAAGCCTGATGCGTTTCGTGTACATAAACACTTCCTCAGGGGCGGATGCTCAAATTTAATCTACAATAAACAAAATAGGATTACTGTAAGCTAGTGGGGCACTAGGCATAACAGGAAAAAGCAGTTGCCAATCCTGATTACTTACATAGACTGGAATGCAATGGTATGTAGTAGACGTGGGGCCAGGACCACTAGGAACAGCAGATATCTCTCTACTTCCCTGACAGAATGGGGATCTGTCTGTTTACATTGACAGATCCCCATTCTGGCTCTCCAAGGAGCGATCGTGGGTAGCAGGATATCATGGCCGCTGGCCACACGCCACCTATAGTGATTAAAGTGGCTGTCATACAGCTACGGGGATTCGTGCAGGGGAGCCAAGCTGCCGCCGTATAATAACGACAGTGGCTGGTCAGCAAGTAGTTAAATTGAATTTGTATGTATGAGGGAACAGGTACATTTTTTAAGTGTAACCAAATAATTTATTTTTAAGTTTTGTATAGCATAGTGAAGGGTTAACACCTCTGTAACATTTGTTTTGCTGTCTGTGTCCCTGTCCAGAAGATTTCACCTTACTTTTGGGTTGTTGTGGAAGCAAAGATTGATGATAAAGCTTCAGTGGAGACTCCTTTTCCCCATGATAACTTTTACAGGAGTGAATTTCCCTTCCTAGGGGTAGATTTTCTCTCACTTCTAGTTGTCTCCCTCCATTTGTAAGTATGAGTCGTATGTAACTCAGGACTGCCTTTATCACAAAAGCAACACACAAGGCTTAAACATTCTGGTTTACAAAATATTCTAAAGAGACATTTTTTTAAAACAAAAACTTGCCCCTCAACAAAACAAGAGCGAGTGGCGTATTTATTCAAAGGCCATGCATGTGCAGTGCATGCTCTCTCTCTTTCTCTGTATTACCAGTGGTTGAGCTTAAAGATACCGCTACAGGTTGAGAGAATATGCACTAATATTACTTCACAACATCGTGCATTAACAACTACTGAGGAGGACCTTCGACTGCATGGGCTGTTTTATGGAAAAAGTGAACTAACCCTTCAACAATGGTTTGAAATAGTACCCGATACACACAGTCAGCTTTTTTTTTTTTCTAAAAAAAACCCTGAGAGATTGCTGTACTAACACAAGAAGTGTTGGTGCAGCTATCTCTCCCTCTGTGCCTTTCTGTTCTGATAGCTGGACTGCCCCTGTGAAGTGTGTGTGGAGCACAGGGGAAACATTGAGGAATTACTCACAAGTGTTTTTTGATCTTTCTTAGCAAAAGGTCAATTTAGTGGGAGAGTGTGTCTACAATGATTGTAAATGGAGAGAGGAGCAGCGCCATCTAAGTGTAGCCACCTACATCTCTTCACATCATTATTATTTCTGAATTATCTTTACCAGCCTCCCTATAGTGCACCAATATTTTGTTTGCTTGTTTTCTACAATGATTGTAGTATGTGTAGCAGTGAGGTTCAGTGTGCCAAAAAATACCTCATAGTGTATAAATTATATAAACCACTTTTGATTTAGCACACAAGGCATATTTAGTGCATAAGTGAGGACAAAGCAAATAAAATATACCACAGACACACTGAACACTTATATTGTAAATACTTAAATGTATGGACTTTTAGTTTCCTTATTTGCATATTGGATACCATTTTTAGTTAGTTGATTTGTTTACTTATTTATTATTTTTTGGTTGTTAACTTTGCTTTTTTTGTGTTTTGGGCATTTTCTGTTTGCTGTTTGTATTTGAAGATATTCAATATTGGTTAGGCTCTAGGAACAAAGTGATGTAATCTCTTCAGTGTACCTATAGACCCTAATTTGTCTAAACCCTAGCAAAGTGAAGCCATATACTGTGAAGAGATAACCACTTTATTGACCACAACCGCACGTATTCAGCATCTTCAATATAGGCAGTGAGTGCCCACATAGGGCATTGCATTGTTCCTCTCAGTTCTTCAAGGCGTCAATCTGAATTATTTTCAAATGTTGATAACTACGGTTTATTTATACACGTTCTGACCTCAATTTTAGAACTATTTTTTGCACTTGTTGGCCAGCAATGTAAGGGCTACTTTTTTATACTTGTGACAGCTGCACTCTATATGATTTATGGTGCTTATAGTCTATGTTCTTATTACACTCTGATCTGGATTCAGGGTTGGAAAGTGACTTACTCTCCCATGTATACTCCTAGTACCAGTACAGCACCCACCAATAAAATCTTTGGAGCTGCCCATGCGTTCAATTAAATACGTTCAGAGTCACTGAGTCACTGAGTCACAATTACGCAGATTAGAATCTCTGACTTCACTATGTCTTTATTAGCTGCATAATTTTTTAGGCCAGAAACCAAATACATAAGATCAGCATGATGACCAGGCAAGTATAGGCTACATATTTCTCACAGTTATCTTTATAATTTATAGTGGAAAAAGGATAGAACATCTACCATATTTTGATTGTTGTCTGTGTCCCCTCACTTCCCCACTTCCTGTCCTGGTGACAGGAGATCAGAGTGGCTGGTAGTGATGGAAAGTTGGATACTTTCTGAGGTTTTTATTGTTGCTTGTGCCTCCTTGTCACAGTGAAATATACAATAAATGAAGGGAAATCTCCTCTAGGCAGTTGTAGACAATAACAATCTTTGCTTTCTCACTCTATTTAAAATCAAAATAAATGTTCTCTGTTGATTTGGATTTATATAGAACTTAAAGCAGACCTTAAGCCTATACCGAAGGGCCAAAACAGCACCAGTTGAGCGACAGAGTCACAAAAAATAAGTGCTGAAATTCCTCTTTAATTTAAAATTCAATATTAAACAATACTGTCACAGAGAACCACAACTGCAAACTATGCTTCTGTACAATTTTGTGATAAAAGTAAATATAATTACAGAGATTTAAATTGCAATCGTGGACTAGCACTCAATCAGACTTCAGATGTCTATTTATATAATATTATTTATTGGCCACCATGTCCCCTACAGGTGTGTATAATGAAAAGAGAAATGCCACATCAAAGAACTAATATCACATGAAAATGTTTCCCTTTATTTCAGCTATTCTAAATTCTGAAAACCTTAATCTTTAGCAATTCAATAGTATTCTATTTTCCAAAATAAGTTTTAAAAGTTTGAATTGAATAAACAAAAGGAAAACCTTTCACATTTTAGCAGACAGAGTATATGTTAGGTATATTTGTTTCATATTTTGTGGTTATTAAAGTTAGAATGCAGCAATATTGAAGCAAAAATGTATATTGTATACATATGATTCAGTGTGGAAAAAATCTATCTATTATAGCTTTAATGTACCTCTTAATAGTATCTTCATTCACATAATACACATAACAAATGCCAAAATACATAAACTGAATACTCACCAAGAACTTGAAGAATAAATGCAAGAAGACATCGATTTTTTCGAAATATTTTCATGCTAAGGATTATCCGATGTGAGATTGTTACCAACAGATGCAAGCTCCTCAAGTGTTTTTGACACACTAATGAGGGAAGTGGCTCTTTTTGTGTGGGACATGTTTTTAACGGAAGAGTTTAGTTTGCATTTTCAGCTCTCTGTGTATACCTTGATGTGGTTTGCTGAAATATTAGGCACAAGTGGTAAAAACATCTTCTGAGATCACAAAATTTCCCTAGGTTCATTTACTATAAATGAGTTTAATGGAAAATAGTTATTTGGAAATATATAACAAAAATAAAAAAGCTGAACTCCAAACACCAGCTATTTAAATTAACTACTGATTAAAAAATCATCATATTTATTACAAAATATGAATAGTGTAGGTACCTGAATCTGAATTACTTCTATACTACACACCCCCATTTACTATTCGTGTACCTCGATGGCAACAATTCCAGGTTCAAGGATCCAAGTAGTATGAATCCACTGGCCCTATACATACCTGTGGAACACTGGGCTTGTTTAACCACTTCTAGCCCGGCCTATAGCAGAATGAGGGCCAGGCGATGGTTCTGTTATCCTGACTGGGCATCATATGAAGTCCAGCAGAATAACATGGGGGCGTGCAGTGTGGCGATCGTTGGTGCTATGTGTCAGTCTGACACACCACATCTCTGATCATGGTAAGGAGCCTCTCACAGCCTCCTTACCACGTGATCAGCTGTGACCAATCACAGTGTGAACGGCTTTCCTTGGTTCGTGCTGACAGGGAGAGCCGATCAGTAGCTCTCCCTGCCGGGGGGGGGGCCTGCGCTGATAATCAGCACATTGATCATCAGCGCAGCCCCTATGAGAGGTGCCCACCACAGCTGCAAATCAGTGCCCATCACAGTGCCAATCGGTAACACCTGTCAGTACCTCATCATCAGTGCTGCCATATATTAGTGTCCCTCGGTGCCCATCAGTGCCACCTTTTCAAAAATGTTGGTCTTTTTTTTAGTTTGTTTAGCAACAAATAAAAACCCCAGTTGTGATCAAATACCACTAAAAGAAAGCTCTATTTGTGGGAAGAAAATGATAAAAATGTAGTTTGGGTACAGTGTTGCATGACTGCGCAATTGTCAAAGTGTGACAGCGCTGAAAGCTGAAAATTGTTCTGGGCAGGAAGGGGCGAAAGTGCCTGGTATTGAAGTGGTTAAAAATAAGTACTGTACTGGGTAAGTAGCACAGTTGGCGAGTATGTCATACTTTATAGTTGTCTGGCTTTTACAAACTGGAGAACCCATTCTAAGTGGAATACCTATTGCTGCAAACTTTCTGATGTTTTTTTCCTGAATGCATGACATGGTCACTTTAAAAGAGTAGCTGTTTGCTGAAGAATAGGAGTTTCAACAGCGGGGCCTTCATTAAAGTGATACTAAAGTCTTGTTTTTTTGTTTAAAAATGACAAACATGTCATACTTACCTGCTCTGTGTAGTGGTTTTGCCCAGATCCTTCTCTTCTTGGGTCCCTCACCGGCACTTCTGGCCCCTCCCTCTTGCCAAGTGTCTCTACAGCAAGCAGCTTGCTATGGGGGCATTCAAGTTGAGCCGCTGCTTTGTGTGTCCATTCAGACACTAGTATTGCCATATATTTACGGGCAGCCCATACAATTCAACCCATTTTCATGCTTGTTGTAAATGTCCGTTACAGGCAGTGGAGCTCATAAAAAATATGGCTGCGGGCTGACAATGAAACTGCGCATGCACCTTTTCAAAGCCTACAGGGCTCGGGAAAGCTTGTACATGCTCGGCAATTTTTCGGCCTGATGGGCGCATTCACAGTGAGTCAGTGATGTAATGGTGCCAGCTGGCACCATTTTTGAATGGATGGCAGTCGGCACTCTGTTCCTCCCAGTCTCAGTTCCTCAGCAGCACATCAACGGGCACGAGACTGGACCCCGCTGGACCACCATGGCTGGAGGAGCCTGTGAGGACTCCCACCACTACCACAGCACTGTACCCCTGCACCATCCATCCATGGCTGCTGGAGACTCCCACCACCAGACCCCTGCAACATCCATCCACATGGCTTGACTGCTATCAATGTGATGTCCACACTTGAGGACTGAGGAGGCACAGCAGTTGCCAGACACGAACGGCAGTGGTGAGATAATACAGAATCACAGATGTGCACAATCTCTTGCTATCTCTCGTACCATATCCCCATCCTCTAATCATCTCCTGTATCATGTCGGCAGCATCTAACCCCCTCCTGTACCATGTCTGCAGCATCTAACCACCTCCTGTATCCTATCCGCATCCTCTAACCACATTCCTGTATCATGTCCGCATCATCTAGCCACCTCCTGCATTATGTCTGCATCCACTAACCACCGAACTTAGAAGAAATGGCCACACACCACTGTAGATCAAAATCCTTTTTATTTGGACATCCCAAAAACTACAGGAATCAGAATGCTGGGAAGACACGTTTCACACACTTCGCATGTGCTTAGTCATTACAAAGATATGTTAGCAAGACAGTTCTTATATAGTCCCACCTATAACAGGTGTCACCAGATACTAATTGCAGACGTCCTGTTAGACTACACATGTGAAAAAGAGACCCATGAATATTTAATTATATATAACAGTTATATATTATATATAACACATATAAACAAAAGAAACAAATAACCAAAAATATATATGTGCTCTAACAAGACAAAGTGTTGTTCTATAAAGACTAAAGATAAAAGATATATAAAAACATTATCATAAAACACCATTTAGTCTTGTGTCACCCCATGTCCTTATACTCTAAAACAATTAACCAATAGACAACAGTATCCTCTCCCAGCCTGATATAAACAACAATCGATACATATAAGCACATGCATATCATTGGGTGGGGGTGATGTCCTAACATAGGAATGGGAAAAAAAAAACAGCACAAGACACAAAGAGGCAGAAAAGACAACTGACACACAAATATAATGTATATTGCAAAACCCATTCATGTACAATGTGGCTCCCATCTGTGAAAGACAGATGGGGCACCATCGCATATAGCACACCATGAAGTTGGTAGGACAGACAACCCAGAAAGGACAATGGGGATGGGCGGCACAAATTTAGGTAAAAAAACTCCTCTGAACCGCAATATTAGCACCCATCCATCTGTCCCTTTATTTATAACCCTGTGGCTAGTGAATGTCCAAATGGGTCAGAAATAATTGGAGAAAGGATATGTATCGAAATGCATGTATGGACATTGCTTCCATACACAGAAACATCCTCTAACCACCTCCTGTATCATGTCCGCAGCCTCTAACCACCTCCTGTATCCTGTCCACATCCTCTAACCACCTCCTGTACTATGTCCGCAGACTTCTAACCACCTCCTGTACCATGTCTGCATCCTCTAACCACCTCCTGCATCATGTCCGCAGCCTCTAACCACCTTCTGTATCATGTATGCAATCTCTAACCATCTCTTGTATCATGTCTGCAATCTCTTGTCTTGTATCATGTCTGCAGTCTCTAAAGGGGAAGCCTGGAGAGAAGTCAAGAGTGGGAGTGCCGCCGGGATGGGGGTCACAGGAGGAGTCAGATGTGTGTGGACTGTGGAGAGGAGACTAAGGCAGTGATTCATGGACTAATGCTGCCCCTAGTGGAGACCACAGCATGCTTCCGGGAAGATGGTTAGAGGAATAATATAATTCCTGGTAATTAGGAAGGATGGCCTCTTATGGATTTTCATAAGATGAAGGTCTATACAGGTGGGCAGTGAGCAGAGGTTGTTTGTGTGGGTGATGTCTAAGTGTGAGTTAATAGGCAATTCGTCCTCTTTTCCCTTTAGCGCAGCTGAGACAGCATCTTGACAACGACTATACGTAAAGTATCATCTAGGTTCTTTTGTTTTATAGGCTCTGTAGTATTCTTTTAGTGTTTTATGTTAGCATTTATAATTTCTTGGTAAATAAATTAGATCCTTGCTTATTTATGCAGTGTGTTTATTTTTATAGCTAACATTGTTATTGTATCATCACCATTAACCTTATTAGAACTTTGATAGACTAGCTATGGTATTTATCGACGTATAACACTTTCTTGCCCTGAAAATAGAGGTTGAACAGTGCCTAACACGCCAATATTTTTTTTACCAATAGGGGGCGGCGATGGGGGGGGTGGCAGGTTCCCTCCCGTGTGCCGCACATTGGGGGGGTGTCATACAAGCTGCCCCGCCTCTCCTGGTCCTGGGACAACACTGCCAGCATAATTTAAAGTTAAGAAAATATTACTGCCAGCTCTTTCTCATACACTGCACAATACATCAATTAACATTGCTCTTTCTGGCTGCTTTCCTGCTCCCGCTCTGCCTCCTCATTGAGTGTAGCTTTGGATTGGAGGAGAAGAGCAGTCACGTAACCGTCAATGAAACATCAGAGGAGAGCAGTCACATGACCGGGTCCACGAAAGAGCGACGTTAATTGAGGTATTTAGAGGCTTCTCTTTACAATGAGAGTGACACAGGAGGAGCGGTGTATCAGAAGGGGCTGGCAGTGATGTTTTCTCAACTTTACAGTATGCTGGCAGTGCTGTCCCAGGAGACAGGGGATTTTCTGGGAGTGCAGGGGAGCTTTATAACGAAAGGGGGTTGTGTGATGTGCAGAGAAAGGGGGCCGCGTACTGTGCAGGGAAAGGGGTCTGTGTACTATGCAGGGGTCTGTGTAATGTGCAGGGGGCCTGTGTACTATGCAGGGGGTCTGTGTAATGTGCAGGGGGTCTGTGTACTGTTCAGGGGGTCTGTGTAATGTGCAGGGGATCTGTTTACTATGCAGGGGTCTGTGTATTGTTCAGGGGGCTGTGAAAAGTTTTTTTTCCTGGAACTTCCCTCTTAAATTTAGGATGGGTGTTATGCGCCTGTGCGTGTTTTACGCCGATAAATACGTTAATTCTAGGAATAGACAAGATAATACATATTTATAATAAATAGGGAAAATCCAAAAGCACCCCATATTTATTTCCGTACCCAAATTAGGTTTGTATCAGAGCTTTCTTTTGGTGGCATTTAATCACCACTGTTTTTTTTTTTTTTTTGCTAAACAAACAAAAAAAGAACATTTGAAAAAAAGCCCCTTTTCTTTGATTCTGGTATAAAATTTTGCAAATAAGTAATTTTTCTTCTTCACTGATGTGCACTGATGAGGCTGCACTGATGGGCACTAATGAGGCTGCACTGATGGGCACTGATGAGGCTGCACTGATGGACACTGATGAGGCTGGGCTGTTAAGGCTGCACTGATGGGCACTGATGAGGTGGCACTGATGACCACTGATGAGGCGACACTGATGGGCACTAAGGAAGAGGCACTGATTAAGCTGCACTGATAAGGCAGCACCGATGGGCACTGATATGCTGCACTGATGGACACTGATTAGCACTGATGGGGCTTCACTGATAACAATTATCAGTGTAAATGTCCACTGGCACAGTGACAGCGCTGAGGAAAGGAAATACCGATAAACAGCATTTGTTTACATGTGATCAGCTGTGATTGGACACAGCTGAACACATGGTAAAGAACCAATATCTTTATTTTCTTTAACCTGATCGGTGATGCACTGTGTCCTAGGGACACAGCTCACCACCGTCGGCGTGGCGCCATCGATCCCATGCGCGGCAAGAATGGGAGGCTGTCATATAATGTCCTCCTACAACAAAAGTGGTCCTGCCCAGCAGGCATTGTACAATAGGACAGATGGGAACTGGTCTTACCCCCTTCCAGACCAGAGCACTTTTTACAATTTGGAACTGCGTCGTTTTAACTTGTAATTGCGCGGTCATGCAATGCTGTACCCAAACAAAATTTGAGTCCCTTTTTTCCCACAAATAGAGCTTTCTTTTGGTGCTATTTGATCCCCTGTGCGGTTTTTATTTTTTGCGTTACTATTTTGCGCTTCTATTTTTTTTTTTTAACACAAAAAAGAGCGACAATTAAAAAAAAAAAAAACATATATTTTTTACTTTTTGCTATAATAAATATCCCCAAAATTAAAAAAAAACACATTTCTTCATCAGTTTAGGTCTCTGTATATTCTTCTACATATTTTTGGCCAAAAAAAATTGCAATAAGTGTATATTGATTGGTTTGCGCAAAAGTTATAGCATCTACAAACTATGGAAAAGATTGATGCCATTTTTCTTTACTAGTAATGGCGGTGATCTGCAATTTTTAGCGGTATTGCGACATTGCGACAGGCAGATTGGACACTTTTGACACATTTTTGGGATCATTGACATTTCTACAGCGATCAGATCTATAAAAATGCACTGATTACTGTGTTAATGTCACCGGCAAGGAAGGGGTTAACACTAGGGGGCGATCAAAGGGTTAAATGTGTGTTCCCTCAGTGTGTTCTAACTGTATGGGGATAGGACTGAGAAGGAGAGGAGACCTATTGCTGTTCCTACTTAGTAGGAACAAACAACATGTCTCCTCTCCCCCTCCAGCGGCTTGTGCCCTCTGGCGGCTCTTAAAGGAACCTCGTACCCGGGAGTTTTCAGATTCCAATAAGCCCACTGTTTGCATACCCCCATGTCCACTGGCTAGGGATTTGGAGTAGAGGCCCTTGTCCTCATTAAAATGCAGACAAGGTACTTTACCAGCTGGTATGTTTCAGAAGGTGCACATGTTTGCTGCCTCCTGCTCTCTTCTAGCTAGCAAGACTTTGTGCTTGGATAAGGACCAGGTATTGATTATGGGGGGGGGGGGGGAGTGACCCATGTAATTTTATTTTTGCATTGGGTACCCCTTAACATCCATACCAGTTCCCTTGTCCGACAATCTCTTGCCTATTATGCTTGAAAATATCAAGAATTGATTGGACTCCCATTGACCTAAGTGAGGCTCAGATTAACATAGGAAACTTAGAAGCAGTTCAGTGAACGTCCCACAAACTGAAAACAGGTACATTTGTCCCATCCCTGGTCTCTGTGAAGATGACCTATGACTACTGTCACATTAGGGCTTATCAACCCCCATGTGATGGTAAATTACAAAGAAAAAAGTAAAAATGTGTAAAAAAAAGAAGTTGAATATTATTAACAAATAAAAAAATAAAAGACTCCTTGCCACATGCACATGTATATATATATATATATATATATATATATATACAGTCAGGTCCATAAATATTGGGACATTGACACAATTCTATTATATATATTATATTATATTATATATATATATATTATATATATTATATATATTTTTTTGATATTCTGTCTCTCACTGTTAAAATAAAGCTACCATTAAAATTATTCGTAAACATAAAAAATCAGCAGGGTATCAAATACTTCTTTCCCACACTGTATCTGCAAATATACAGTCAGGTCCATAAATATTGGGATATCTACACAATTCTAATCTTTTTGGCTCTATACACCACCACAATGGATTTGAAATGAAACAAATAAGATGTGCTTTAACTGAAGACTTTCAGCTTTAATTTGAGGGTATTTACATCCAAATCAGGTGAACAGTGTAGGGGCACTGTGTTATCAGCCTTGGATGTATCTCCGGACGAGGCATCCAATGTATTAGATACAGTGCCAGAGTCTGTGATGAGAGGCCTCGAGAACAGTTTTTCTGCTGCTTCTCTGTGAATTTCCTTAGCGGAGTGTTGTTCCAGGGCGCCATTTTGGGCCACGCTGTCTGCGGTCCGGGCCGTGTTCTGTCTCCTGGCGTCCGACATCGGTCATATATCGAGCCGTTAAGGGTTGGATGGTGCTAGGGGGACCTTCCGACAGCCTGTGGGTCTTGTAAGGGGTGTAGGGTAAGCCTTCAGGATGAAAGTTCGGAGATTCCGCGGAGAGAACTGAGAGTGCATCCGGCTACATCCGCTGCCTGGCCACGCCCCAACCTTAATATTCTTCTTCTTGAGCCACTTCTTTGTTGCCTTGGCCATGTGTTTTGGGTCATTGTCATGCTGGAATACCTATCCAAGAGCCATTTTCAATGACCTGGCTGAGGGAAAGAGGTTCTCACCCAAGATTTGACAGTGCTATCGAAGTTGTCCTGTCCCCTTAGCAGTGAAACACCCCCAAAGCATAATGTTTCCAACTCCATGGTTGATGGTGGGGATGATATTATCTTGGTGACTATGGTCCCAGCTGCCTTGACATCATTGACAACATTCTCCCATGTAGTTCTGGGCTGATTCCCTTACCATTCTCATGATCATTGAAACTCCACAAGGTGAGATTTTGCATGGAGCCCCAGACCGAGGGAGATTGACAGTTATTTTGTGTTTCTTCCATTTGCAAATAGTCATACCAACTGTTGTCACCCTCTCACCAAGCTGCTTGACAATGGTCTTGTAGCCCATTCCAGCCTTGTGTAGGTCTACAATCTTGTCCCTGACATCCTTGGACAGCTCTATGGTCTTAGAGCTCTATGGTGTAGAGATTGGAATCTGATTGATTGCTTCTGTGAAAAGGTGTCTTTTATACAGGGAACAAGCTGAGGTTGGGAGAACTCCCTTTAAAAGAGTGCTCCTAATCCCAGCTCGTTACCTGTATAGAAGACACCTGGGAGCCAGAAATATTGCTGCTTGATAGGGGATCAAATACTTATTTCACTCATTAATATGCAAATCAATTTATAACTTTTTTGAAATGAGTTTTTCTGGATATTTATTTTTTTGATATTCTGTCTCTCACTGTTAAAATAAACCTACCATTAAAATTATTCGTAAACATAAAAAATCAGCAGGGTATCAAATACTTTTTTCCCTCACTGTATCTGCAAATATACAGTCAGGTCCATAAATATTGGGACATCTACACAATTCTAATATTTTTGGCTCTATACACCACCACAATGGATTTGAAATGAAACAAACAAGATGTGCTTTAACTGCAGACTTTCAACTTTAATTTGAGGGTATTTACATCCAAATCAGGTGAACGTTGTAGGAATTACAACAGTTTGTATATGTGCCTCCCACTTTTTAAGGGACCAAACGTAATGGGACAGATTGACAATCATCCATCAAACTTTCACTTTTTAATACTTGGTTGCAATCCTTTGCAGTCAATTACAGCCTGAAGTCTGGAACGCATACACATCACCAGATGCTGGCTTTCATCCCTGGTGATGCTCTGCCAGGCCTCTACTGCAACTGTCTTCAGTTCCTGCTTGTTCTTGGGGCATTTTCCCTTCAGTTTTGTCTTCAGCACATGAAATGCATGCTCAATCGGATTCAGGTCAGGTGATTGACTTGGCCATTGCATAACATTCCACTTCTTTCCCTTAAAAAACTCTTTGGTTGCTTTCGTAGTATGCTTCGGGTCATTGTCCATCCATTGTCCATCTGCACTGTGAAGTGCCGTCCAATGAGTTCTGAAGCATTTTGCTGAATATGAGCAGATAATATTGCCCGAAACACTTCAGAATTCATCCTTCTGCTTTTGTCAGCAGTCACATCATCAATAAATACAAGAGAACCAGTTCCATTGGCAGCCATACATGCCCACGCCATGACATTACCACCACCATGCTTCACTGATGAGGTGGTATGCTTTGGATCATGAGCAGTTCCTTTCCTTCTCCATATTCTTCTCTTCCCATCACTCTGGTACAAGTTGATCTTGGTCTCATCTGTCCATAGGATGTTGTTCCAGAACTATGAAGGCTTTTTTAGATGATGTTTGGCAAACTCTAATCTGGTCTTCCTGTTTTTGAGGCTCACCAATGGTTTACATCTTGTGGTGAACCCTCTGTATTCACTCTGGTGAAGTCTTCTTTTGATTGTTGACTTTGACACACATACACCTACCTCCTGGAGAGTGTTCTTTTTTTTTTAAACTTTATTCGTTATTAAATTTCCTAACATAATTTAACAGTTTTATTGTACAAAATCATTTGACCATTCTTTTCATTAACCACTTTGCGACCGCCGGCTGTCAAATGACGGCCAGGCGGCGCAGCTCTCGTTCCGGGAGGGCGTCATATGACGTCCTCCCCTTCTGTGCACTCCAGGGAGCGCGCGCGCGCCACCGGGAGCGCGCGCGCGCGCTCGCCGTGTCACTGGGCACCCAATGCGCGTGCCCAGCGGCCGCGATGTCCGCTGGGCACCCGCGATTGCCCGGTAACACAGCGGGACCGTGGATCTGTGTGTGTAAACACACAGATCAACGGTCCTGTCAGAGGAGAGGAGCCGATGGTGTGTTCTCTGTACAGAGAAACACCGATCGGTCTCCTCCCCTTGTGAGTCCCCTCCCCCCACAGTAAGAATCACTCTTAGGGAACATAATTAACCCCTCCCCGCCCCTAGTGGTTAACCCCTTCACTGCCAGTGTCATTTATACAGGAATCAATGCATTTAAATAGCATTGATTGCTGTATAAATGACAATGGTGCCAAAAATGTGTCAAAAATGTCCGATGTGTCCGCCATAATGTCGCAGTCACAATAAAAATCGCTGATCACCGCCATTACTAGTAAAAAAAAAAATATTAATAAAAATTCTATAAAACTATCCCCTATTTTGTAAACGCTATAACTTTTGCGCAAACTAATCAATGATCGCTAATTGCGATTTTTTTTTTTACCAAAAATATGTAGAAGAATACGTATCGGCCGAAACTGAGGAAAAAAAATGTTTTTTTATATATTTTTTTTGGGATATTTAGTATAGCAAAAAGTAAAAAATATTGTTTTTTTTTTAAATTTGTCGCTCTTCTTTTGTCTATTGCGCAAAAAATAAAAACCGCAGAGGTGATCAAATACCACCAAAAGAAAGCTCTATTTGTGGGTACAGTGTCGTATGACTGCGCAATTGTCATTCAAAGTGCGTCAGCGCTGAAAGCTGAAAAATGGCTTGGTCAGGAAGAGGGTGAAAATGCACTGTAGTGAGGTGGTTAAAATCCATTATATTCAGACATTGCATCACCCTGAGTTTAAGAGTTACGGGGGACCGCGGAGAGAAGTCATGCATGGGGATTGAAACAGGGCCATTTACCTCGAGACCAACGGCCCCTACCTCAACGTTTCCTTTTAGCTCCGCTTCTGTACTTAAGACTGGTATCTATATCTGATATCCATTATTCCCCACCCTCCCGTCCCTTATTAGTACATGGCGGTTTACTTTCCTAGAACATCGATACTTTACTGTTATTGGGGCTACCTGGTCTTTTTTCTGTTTGCACTCTTTTGACCTATCTTCTTTCTAATGGACTAATTGTTTATTCCCCCCTCCCCTCCAAACTACTACACTTTTTACTTTTCTAAACAGGGCGTCCTAATTTTTCCAACCAGGGTCTCCACATGTTGTCAAATTCCTTCAAGTTACCCCTTTTTATATATATTTTATATGTGACTGTAAATGTTGCTATATAGGAAAAACTAAAAAGGAATTTTGGAAAAGGGCATATAGACACATAGCCAGTATGCAGTCTTGTGACCCAGATCTACCTCTTGGATGTCACACAAGCCTAGTTCACAATGGGAAATTTCCCAAGGTGAAATTCCTGATATTGGATCGTATACATCCAGATCCCGAGGGGGGGGGGGGGGGACTGGAACAAGTCCCTCCTCCAACTGGAATGTCGATGGATACATAAACTAAAAGCCACTGTACCACCTGGCTTAAACGACAGCATCTGGTTTAAACCATTCCTTGAAGGTTTTTCAACAGGCGGCATGGATGAATAGATAATCAAAATATCTTTTTCTCCATATCGTATAAAATTAGAACTATCTACACATATACCTAAGTTTAACCTCGTTTCATTGAGATAGACCCCGTAGTATACATATAGGTTCTCCATTTAATGTGAGAAAACTTTTTTAAGGATACCATTTATTTGTACAATCACTGGATAGTCTGGACAATCTTTATTGACCAGGAGGTTGCAACAAACCATATTATGAATATACGTGCATACTTCTGTTCTGCAATTTTGCATTTGATATTGTCCATATTAACAATGTCTGTTTCGTTTTAGAAATTTACAGTTTGTATCCCCTTATTAATAAGTACAACCATCTATGTCCACTATCTGGTTTGTAACAATAGGAATATATGCCTTAAACAGTCATGTATATTTGTTTATCTGCTATATTACCACACCATCTGTATGGCTCTTTGATACCCGGGGTTCCCTGTTCTTTATATACTTTTTGTATTTGGAAATTGGTACTTCACCTATAATCAATAAATTACGTGGATATATTACCTTTTTGTCTAGTTATGACATAGTATTTATATTCTATATTACATGTTCATTCCTGTTATGCCCCAATTCCTTATCTATATATCAATCCTTTTTTCCCTATTCCTAATACTATTTTCATTTTCTTTCTCCCCTTTCTTTTCTTGTCTTTCCTCTCTTTTCTGCTTTGCAGTGTGGCATCCTGGGAGAGCACCCGGCACACAAAGCCGCCTGGATGCCTTTAATCCATGGCAGCGTATCAGGGGACGATTGGCACTTCTATCTGCCATTATTGTCCGCTCTGCCTCCCCAGCGCACATGCGCTATCCACTGGGGAGGCTGTCTGTGTCGGTGGGTGGAGTGGGCGGGGCTCCGCTCCGTCACCTGCATCTACGACGCTTCTCCACCCCCGTCCGCCCTCCATCTTGCTACCCCGGCGTGCATGCTCTGTGCGCCGTGGGAGCCTGGGCGTTCGATGGGTGGCGTGGGCTGGATCCTGTCCTAGCGTTGAATCCTTTCACGCAGGTGTTAGGGGCGGGGCCGCGCTCACACCACTCGGGGGCGGTAACACACTCAGCCCTACTCCTCTCTCCATCAGCTGTGTGTTATTCGTTTTGCACCAGCTGATTGGAGGGAGGAATACATTTATACCTCCAGGCATTCCCTCTGTCAGCACTCCACAGCTGAGTCTGTGGGATGCTGAACGGACGGTCTGGCCGAATCTCCTTCTTACTTTAACAAGGTAACTCCTTTTTACAATTACCAAACCCCTTGTTATTTTGAGTTCACTGATAACATAAAGTAATGTACATATGCCGCTGCATTTGCAGCGTCATATCACCACCCATATATTTTAGAGTTTTATACCTATACTTTAATACCCCTCTTTCTATACACACTAATTCATTGTACCATTTTCACTTCCTTGTGTAGTGCGACACCCTGGCTCTCTGTATATTCTCTATGTATATGCAATGCCTTTAACTCAAAGTAAACATTTAAAAAAAAAAACTATATAATTAGATACTTTGATGTTAAAATTGATTTTTTTCTGACATACGTAACCTTACATACTCCAAATTTTCTTGTACGGGTAATCCTATGATTACTATCTCGCCCATTTATGTGTATACATATTTACACTGATAATTGTAACTATTATTAATAATTGCAATTGCACTATATATAACATCCCTGGACATATTTTTGTCTTGATTTATGTAATCTTATAATAAATTTCTTCATCACATACAAAATATACCAATTTCCCTACAGCGATTATCGCATCTTTGCGGGTGGAAATCGCTATTCCTATCGTGTCATCACGCCAGGTAAAACTTTTCTAATTAATATTGCCTACCTTGCCATTACCTTTTGGCCTAAATTTGATCTTTAGGGCCTTGCTCATCTGTCCTGCTGTACTATTTATTTTACTATTTTTCTTTAATTTTTTAGGGCCTTGTGCCTTTTCTACCCCAGTTTCTCTCCCTACACCTGCCTAGCAATATTTCTTCTGGGGTATATCATGAATTTCTTGCCCTGCGGCAATAATTTAAAACAGCTACGCCAAATTACAACGATTTCCCATATGTGTTGGAGCCCTGGATGTTGAGAAGTAAATCCGGTCAAATTGTTTTTATGAATACTACATCATGTTTACATAGTCATGCATTCTTTGATATGTAAGTATATGGAGAAAATGTATTAATACCTTCCTCCATGCTAAGTCTATATCCTACATTCAAGCCCATCTCCTTCCTATGTGTTAATACCCTGCCATTTTGTATCCTCTAATAGAATTACGCTACATGCTGTACATACATTCCTGAAGAAGGAGACACTCCAAGCTCCGAAACGCGTAGGGTGACCAGCCTCTATAGTCCTATTTATCCCTAATGGGTTATATTCCATCTACTAATTGTACCAGTCTTATGTATTCAATATGAATGTTGGCTATATTATCTAATGTATGATGTTTTGATATGGTGTTACCTATCAATACATGTATTGTGTTTCCCATGACATATTATTTTATTCTACTCTTTAATTAAACAAATTATTTTTAACTATTTTGCCTATGTACGTGCCTGAAAAGTCCACCAACAGGGGTTTTCTATTTTTTGTTTCTTTTTATATAAGCCACTCGTTCTTTAGGGAGGGTTTCGTTGACTGTATCTGTCCATTCTCTTACTGTGGGAGGAGTCTTTGATTGCCATCTTACTGCAATCATTTTCCTAGCTTGATACAAGCACCGGAGAATGGCTACTGTAGTACTCTTCTTCTCCCCCGATTCCTGCCTATGTCCCAATATACATGCTATGGCCTCTTTTTCCAGCCTTACTCCAAATACTACCTCCAAAAACTTAGTTACTTCTTCCCAGTATCGGAACAGACCCCTGACACCTTGGGCAGCTGTCATCGAGTCTACTCCCAAACTGGAATAGCCTATTTGGAATATAATAGGCTCTATTTAACTTCTGTGAGGGGAGCCGATACCATCAGGCTCATCTCTAAGATTCTCCTCCATTGGGCCTGGGATATTGCTCCTATATCTTTTTACCATTTTACTTTACGGCGTGTAATTTCCCCATCCCGTTTACCTTTTTGCTTATTAGCCCATATATTTCTGATATTAGTCCCTTCGCAGGGTCCCCCCCCCCCCGCAGTATTCCCTGGTAGAGAGGGGTTTCTTTGCATTCCAGCGGGCATCTCCTAAATTGAGCTTCCAAAGCATGCCCTATCTGTAAATATGTGTAGCTGGTATACTGTGATAAATTAAATTCACTTTTTAAGTCCATACATTTTTTAAGAGTTATACCAACATAGAGTTGTCTTAGCCTCTTAATTCCTTGCTTTTCCCACTCCCTGCTTTTTCCTATACTGAGGATTTCCTGCAAGTTGTTATTATTCCATATCGGGGTGTGATCATTAAATCCTTTATATTCCATTATTTTTTTAATTGTTACCCATATTCTAATAATCATTTTAATTATTGGGTACCGATAGGAAAAGGAATCAGCCTCTAATGCCTCAACCACTGTGTCATGTAATGTACCTGTTAACAAAATTTTTCCATTGGGGCTGCCTCCATCTGGGTCCCCACATCCCTTTAGCTGTTGCATCTGTGATGCTAAATAATAATACAGTGGGTTGGGCAACGAGAAACCCCCCTCCCCTATCGGAGTTGCAATGTACGCAAGCGTATCCTCGCCTGTCCCCCCTTCCATATCAGCTCCCTAAACAGGCTCTCGATTTTATCAAACCATTTTTTGGGTATCCACACCGGGGAATTATGCAGTATATACATTAGTTGAGGTAGCCAGATCATTTTGATCAAACTGCATCTTCCAGCCACTGAAAGCGGAAATCTCTTCCAGATACAAATTTTTTTTTTTTTTTTTTTTTACATTCAAAAATGTTTATTGAGTTTTGTAACATACAAAGAAGTAAAAACAAAAACAAAAATTATAAGCATATAGAAGCACAGAACCAGAGTATGTACAGCATTCTCAGTCAATGCATATAAACATCAGTAAGTTATGTAGAAAGCTATGTGATAGCGTATTTGTCGGTCCATATTTTCCACATGTCATCAAATTTAGAACAATTAAGTGAGTTAATTGCCAAGAGCCGTTCGAACGTGTAGTTTTGGTGGACTTTTCTGGTAACATCAGTGATATTGACAGTCGGAATTGTTTTCCAATGTTGTAGTATCAAGGATCTGGTAACCAATATAATGTGGGACACCACATGTCTCATTGTGTATGGAAAATCTTCCAAACCTATCAGTAGTATAGCCAATGAGGGGGTGGGATGTGTAATCAACCCCGTTAGGGATGAAATGAGTGTAAACGTTTGGTTCCACAGACTGGTGATACTAGGGCATTCCCAGAGAATGTGGAGAATATGGCCTTTGTGACCGCAGTTTCTCCAGCAGAGGAGAAGTACCCGAGAACATTTTCGCAAGTCTACAGGGGGTGTATTGCCACCGGTTGATAACTCTAAGTGAAGTTTCCCAGTGGCTAATGCAGTGGGAAGATTTTTGTATAATGTGAAATGCAAATTTCCATTGGTCATCTGTAGTTGTGATACCCATGTCGGAGTCCCACTTCATATGTGCCACGATTTAACAAATACCTGTTTGTTGTGCAAAAGATTGTAGTACATTGCTATACCTTTATTGCTCTGTGGACCTTTGGTGAGGTGTTGCCACACCGAAGTAGGTAGAGCTAGGGTACCAATTGGATTGTTCTTCATAAAGTGTGCTACTCGTATACATGTGAATAACATACAGTTAGGCATATTGTATTTGGTCATTAAGTCCGATGCTGACAGTGGATTGTCGTCGTGAAGTAAATCCTGGACAAACTTAATCCCTAGGGAGGGGAATTGTTTCAGGGATAGCATAGGGACGTTGGTCTCTATTATATTAAGTGGAAGGTAGTAGTCTATAGTTTTGCTATTATTGAGGTGGCGGGATAGTAGGAACCTCCAGGCCCGCAGAGACGTGGCAATAGTAGGAGGCAGCTTCCGTAGGTTCCAGGGCAGCCAATTGTCCCCCAGCAGAACTGTAGGTAAATCGGGTATGGGAGCTAAGGTGGTTTCAATGTCCACCCATAGTGGCCCGTCATCTGAAGGGTACCAGTGTTTAAGTTGGTCGAGTCTGGTGGCATATAGGTAATCCTGTATGTCAATCAGGCCTGCACCTCCCGTCGATTTATGGGGTAGTAGATTAGTCCGTGAGCACCTAGCTTTTTTGTCTCCCCACAGTAGTCGCCATTGAAGGTTAGACAGGGAGTTTATATAAGATTTGGGTATGTCGAGTGGGATAGCCCTGAAAACATACAGAATTTGTGGGAGTATCAGCATTTTAAATGCTGCCAGTCTACCAAGCCATGACAATTCTTTTTTGGCAATGTTAGTAATTTGAGGTCCTATCTTGGCTAGGGGAGGTTTTAGATTAGTGTCAACTATATTTTTGATGTCATGAGTCAGGGTTATACCTAGGTATGGTAATCCCTTGTCAGTCCATGAGTAGGGGAGGTGTCGTTGTAGTTTAAGGCAATCATTAGTAGCTAGACCCATATTTAAGATGAGAGATTTAGAGAAATTCACTTTGTAGTAGGAGACGTCTCCGAAGGATTTAAGTATGTCGTGGGCTTGAGGAAGTGAGGAGAGAGGCCGAGTAAGCATGAGTATCACATCGTCAGCAAATAAGTTGATAACGTGGGATTTAGAGCCCATTTGAAAACCGGTGATATCCTTGTGAGATCTAATGGTCTCCGCCAGAGGTTCAATCATGAGATTGAAAATTGTCGGGGATAAAGGGCACCCCTGGCGAGTACCATTAGTGATCTGAAAGGGGGTTGATAACATGCCGGAGGTATAAACCTGCGCCGATGGGCAAGAATACAAGGCCAGCACTGCATTGAGTATAGTACCACAAAAACCGAAATTAGAAAAGGTCATAGACATGTATTTCCAATGCACCCTGTCAAATGCCTTCTCTGCGTCAATAGAGAGCAGCAGAGAAGGCGTTTGAGTACGTACAGCATGGTGAACAACATTAATGATTCTTCTGGTAGCGTCAGAGGTTTATCTCCCCTTCACAAAGCCCATCTGGTCGCGTTGTATAAGGAGTGGGATAAAATCAGATAAGCGTTTTGCAATAAGTTTGGCATATATTTTAATGTCCGTGTTCAATAAGGAAATCGGACGGAAATTGGGAGGGGTTGTGGGATCTTTACCCGGCTTAGGTAACGTGACAACGTAAGCCCTCAGCATTTCTGGGGGAAAAGACGCAGATTCAGCAGCTTTGGTGAAGATTGTTTGCAGGTGTGGGGAAAGGCGTGACTGAAAGATTTTAAAATATTCATTGGCGAACCCATCAGGACCAGGTGATTTACCAGGGGGTAGTGTGGCTATTATAGCAGCTATTTCAGATGCTGTGAATGGTGCATTCAGGGATGTAAGTTGGTCCTCTGATAAAGAGGGTAAATTTAGTGTTTCTAGGAAACTGTGTATAAGTTCCGGAGTAGGTTGTGTCGTGGAATGGTCTTCCTTAATGTTGTATAGGCTACTGTAATAGTCTGCGAATTGGTTTGCAATGTCTTGCGGGTTGGTGATTTTGTGTTTCAGGGTGGGGTGAAGCAAGTGGGAAATTCTCGTTTTCACACGTGCGTTCTTGAGTCTGTTCGCCAGGTATTTGCCAGCTCTATTGGCATTGGCGTATGATGTCAATTTCAGGCGTCTGAGGTGGTAGTCGTATTGTTGAGAAAGGATTGTCCTAAGTGTATCTCTACATTGGGATATCTTGTGAGTGAGAGCAGTAGTCGGTGCCTGTTTGTTCTGATCCTCTAGAGTGTGTAAGTCATGTAGGATAGCTGTGATTTGTGCTGTTCTGCGTCTTTTTTCCCTAGCGCCTAATTGTATCAAGATACCCCTCATATATGCCTTGTGGGCATTCCAAAGGGTAAATGGATCACTGACAGAATCTGTGTTATTGAGAAAAAAGTCCTTTATGTTTGGAGATCACTGTGGAAGTACGGGGGTCTTGAAGTAACCTTGTGTTAGTGCGCCAGATGGGTGGGGAAGAGGAGACAACCTGATCAGTAATAGTAATGGTCACGGCTGCGTGGTCAGACCAAGTTATGTCGTGTATACAAGCCGAGGAAACTTTTTGTAGTAACCATTTGTCTGACAGAAATAGGTCAATGCGAGAGTACGAGCAATGCCTGTGTGAAAAAAAAGTGTAGTCTCTTTCGTTTGCATGCATGCATCGCCAGATGTCGAACAGGTCAGCATTGTTCATCAGTTTACTGAGGTATGAGGAACTGTTAGTTTTGCGAGCAGAAGAATCCAGTTTAGGGTCCACTATGAGATTGAAATCACCGCATAAGAGTACAGAGCCATAAGGGTGGTCTTTCATTTTTTTCAGCAGTCTGCTAAGGAAGCGGATTTGGTGAGAGTTCGGTGCATATAAGGATACTATTGTGTAGGGCACGGAGTTTATGTCTCCTTTAAGAATGATAAACCTGCCGTTCGGATCAGTGATGGTTTCTTTGTGTTGGAAGGAAAGGGTATCCCTTAAAGCGAGCATGACGCCTCCCTTTTTATGTCCAGGAGTATTGGCCACGGGCATTAATAGATAGGCAGTTAATAGGCATGGGTCAGTTGGTATGGATTATGCAAGGCGGTGTTATGCATATACTCACTGCGACCGAGTAGTGTGATCTGGCGATGATCATGGATGTCAGGTGAATCTGCAAACGTATGGTGGTTCTGTTCCGGTTGTAGTGCTTCAAAGATAGAACTTAAAAAAATACATAAACAACAAAAGTTGAACATAGTTAGTAGTAAGTAGATACTGAACACAGTAAGAAAAGGATCCATAAACTGATCCATGTGCAGGTGAAACTGCTATCAGCTTTCTGAGGGGAAAAAACAGGGATCGTAACATATAACCCCTGTGTCCGGAGAAAAAAGTGTGACATAGGTTGTGTGGTTATCATCCGTGACCACCAGTGTCCTTTTTTGAGGACCTTTTGCGGGATACTACCTGCCATTCTTCAGGCATTGGAGGAGGAATTGTGTGCAGATGGAGATGTATTGTCGGGCAGTATGCCCCATTGGCGGAGTGCTGCTAAGCCTTCTTCCAGTGTGTTGACAAGCAAGGAAGCTCCATTGTGTGTAATTGATAGCTTGGCGGGATATTTCCACTTGTGTGGAATATTGTGGTTCCGCAGGGCCTTAGTGATTGTCGCCAGGTTGCGACGTAGCTGGAGAGTATGCCTAGATAGATCTGGGAGTATTTGCAAATCAGCATATTGTGGATGTTTATTGTCAGCTCTGCGAGACGCAATTAGGATTTGTTCTTTGACATGATAGTAATGGACTCTGAGAAGCACATCCCTGGGAGTGTTTTCCGGGAGAAATGATGGTTTAGGTATACGGTCCACTATGAGATCCTGAGGGGACAAGGAAGGCAGTAGAGTGGAGAACAAGGCCTGGGCGTATGGTAGTAGTTGCGCAGTCAGTACAGATTCAGGAATCCCCCTAATTTTTAAGTTTTTCCTTCTGGATCGGTCTTCCAAATCTGCGACTTTGTTTTTAAGCCATGCGATTTCCTCACTATGGTTACTGTGTGCATCCACCATTGTGTTGAATGATGAGGTAACCCTATTGAGGCTGTGCTCCACCTGATCCACTCTGTCACCCAGGGCCTGAACTTCTCTGTGGCAAAGAGTTATACCAGCAGTTAAATCAGCATGGATGGATGCCTTTAAGGACATTAACATATCCTTAAGTACCGTTTCTGAAACTGGCCTGTCAGATGTAGGGAAGGCAGCTATGGGATCTTGTGAGGGCTGTGTGGTGACATCCCCTATATTAGGAGGCCTGCTTACCTCCATCTCAGGGTCCATCAGCGGTCTCACAGGGGATTTGGTCCTCTGCTTCTGTTTAGCAGGGCTCCTGGTGGATGGACTAGAGGTCCCAGAAGAGGATCCGCTCGTCAGATGGGGTCCGTTTCTGGCCTGTGGATGACCGGAGCGGCCGTCAGATGTCCCGGCCTGCTGCGCCGTTTGTATGCCTGAGGCGCCGGCGCCATCTTGTGGAGACCCGCACGCTATGAAGAACTCCTGCAGTTTCTGCGGGTGTTGGGGGTTTTTTCGATGGCGGGTCATGTCCGCCGATGCAGCGGAGCTGAGGGATGCCTGCAGGGTATATTATAGCCGTGGATGGCGGTCTGTTGCACGGATGTCGTCGGATGTTCTCCGGCGGCCGAGCGGAGCTCTGGATTAGGTGTCCATTACGGAGCTCGGTCGCCACGCCCCCTACAAATTTTTTTTTTTGACTTTAAGCAAAAGTGGTATGAAGTTTTTATTTATAAATTGATTAGGGTCCTTTGTTATAACTATCCAAAGTACTTTAGCTCCTCTACTGCCACCAGCAGGGGCCTTTCTAACATTATCCCATCCTAAACGGGGTCTATTGGAAAAAGCTCGGATTTCTCCCAATTAATCTCTAACCCGGAGAAGCTACCAAATGTCTCCACTATACTCATTGCCCTTGACAATGAATGGCCCATGTCTCCCAAAAAAACAGGATATTGTCTGTGTACAACGTGATTCTTTCTTCCCCCGACTTCCTCTGAAAACCTGTTATCCCGGGGCATCTTCTTATAAAAGTGGCCAAAGGCTCCATTGCCAAGGCAAAGAGCAAGGGAGACAATGGGCACCCCTGTTCCCCTCTCCAGCTCTATTTTATCTGAAAATGTGTTATTGATTTTCAATCTTGCATTAGGACTATCATAAAGCATTTTAATCCACCCGATAAAGGAGGGGCCAAATCCATATTTCCCCAGTACTCGCCAAATGTAACCCCACTCCACAGTATCAAACGCTTTTGTCACATCTAGTGACAATGTAGCTCTTGAGCCCACATTTTCGATTGGGGTTTGTAAATTTAGGAAGGCTCTTCTGATATTTGTACTGGTGGATCTTAATCTGGCCAACTGTTGTGAAGGGTGTTTTCTTCACCAAGGAAAGAATTCTTCGGTCATCCACCACAGTTGTTTTCCGTGGTCTTCCGGGTCTTTTGGTGTTGCTGAGCTCACCGGTGCGTTCTTTCATTTTAAGGATGTTCCAAACAGTTTATTTGGCCACACCTAATGTTTTTGCTATCTCTCTGACGGGGTTTGTTTTGTTTTTTCAGCCTAATGATGGCTTGCTTCACTGATAGTTAAAGCTCTTTGGAACTCATATTGAGAGTTGACAGCAACAGATTCCAAATTCAAATAGCACACTTGAAATGAACTCTGGACCTTTTATCTGCTCCTTGTAAATGGGATAATTAGGGAATAACACATGCCTGGCCATGGAACAGCTGAGCAGCCAATTGTCCCATTACTTTTGGTCCCTTAAAAAGTGGGAGGCACATATACAAACGGTTGTAATTCCTACACCGTTCACCTGATTTGGATGTAAATACCCTCAAACTAAATCTGAAAGTCTGCAGTTAAAGCACATCTTGTTTGTCTCATTTCAAATCTATTGTGGTGGTGTATAGAGCCAACAAGATTAGAATTGTGTCGATGTCCCAATATTCATGGACCTGACTATATATATATATATATATATATATATATATATATATATATATACACACATACAGTATCTCACAAAAGTGAGTACACCCCTCACATGTTTGTAAATATTTTATTGTATCTTTTCATGTGACAACACTGAAGAAATGACACTTTGCTACAATGTAAAGTAGTGAGTGTACAGCTTGTATAACAGCGTAAATTTGCTTTCCCATCAAAATAACTCAGCACACATCCATTAATGTCTAAACTGCTGCCAACAAAAGTGAGTACACCCCTAAGTGAAAATGTCCAAATTGGGCACAAAGTGTCAATATTTTGTGTGGCCACCATTATTTTCCAGCACTGCCTTAACCATCTTGGGCATGGAGTTCATCAGAGCTTCACAGGTTGCCACTGGAGTGATCTACAACTCCTCCATGATGACATCATGGAGCTGGCTTGATGTTAGAGACCTTACGCTCCTCCACCTTCCGTTTGGGGATGCCCCACAGATGCTCAATAGGGTTTAGGTCTGAAGATATGCTTGGCCAGTCCATCACCTTTACCCTCAGATTCTTTAGCAAGAAAGAGGTGTGTTTGGGGTCATTATCATGTTGGTATACTGCCCTACGGCCCAGTCTCTGAAGGGAGAGGATCATGCTCTGCTTTAGTATGTCACAGTACATGTTGGCATTGATGGATCCCTCAATGAACTGTAGCTCCCCAGTGCCGCCACTTGTCTTTGTACTCCTCACCTGGTTTCCGACACACACACTTGACACCATCTGAACCAAATAAGTTTATCTTGGTCTCATCAGACCACAGGACATGGTTCCAGTAATCCATGTCCTTAGTCTGCTTGTCTTCAGCAAACTGTTTGCGGGCTTTCTTGTGCATCATCTTTAGAAAAGGCATCCTTCTGGGACAACAGCCATGCAGACCAATTTGATGCAGTGTGCGGCATACGGCATTCAAGCTCTGCAGCAATGCTGGCAGCACTCATACGTCTATTTACCAAAGACAATCTCTGGATATGACGCTGAGCATGTGCATTCAACTTCTTCGGTCGACCATGGCGAGGCCTGTTCTGAGTGGAACTTGTCCCATTGAACCGCTGTATGGTCTTGGCCACCATGCTGCAGCCAAGTTTCAGGGTCTTGCCAATCTTCTTATAGCCTATGCCATCTTTATGTATAGCAACAATTCTTTTTTTCAGACCGTCAGAGTTTTTTGCCATAAGGTGCCATGTTGAACTTTCAGTGACCAGTATGAGAGAGTGAGAGTGACACCAAATTTACCACACCTGCTCCCTAGTCACACCTGAGACCTTGTAACACTACCGAGTCACATGACACTGGGAGGGAAAATGGCTAATTGGGCCCAATTTGGAAATTTTCACTTAGGGGTGTACTCACTTTTGTTGCCAGCGGTTTAGACATGAATGGCTGTGTGTTGAGTTATTTTGAGGGGACAGCAAATTTACACTGTTATACAAGCTGTACACTAATTGCAGCAAAGTGTAATTTCTTCAGTGTTGTCACATGAAAAGATATAATAAAATATTTACAAAAATGTATGTATGTGTATATATATATATATATATATATATATATATATATATATATATATATACACTATTTTGTCAAAGGTGTTGGGACGCCTGCTTTAACACGCACATGAACTTTAATGGCATCCCAGTCTTAAGCCCCATACACACGCGCGGATTATCCGAGGACCAGGTCGGTCGGATCCTGTCCGTCGTACTTTGTCCGATGTTGGTGTTGCGTACACACGGTCGGACAACGTTGTCGGAATTTCCGGTCTGCAAGAACATCGTGACGTAAGCCATCTTCCACGAGACTAGAAAAGGGAAGTTCAGCACCACGTCAGGCACCCGTTGGGCTCCTTCTGCTGATCCCGTGTTTATCGCAAGTTAGTCGAAGTTTGGGGACTTAAGATTCGCGCTTCTCAGTTTTGTGACTCAGATCATAATACTGCTCTTCAGTTTGTGCTTGTCGTGCGTATCTGTTTATTAGTGCGTGTAGTCAGTTCGCATTTGTTGGTCATTGCGGCCTATATCTTGATATAGGACGCTTTGATTTTCACTACTTAGTGTCTGCTCGTTTCTGGTATTCATTTCGTTCTTTCAGGCCTTGCTGTTTATCGGTGCTTTCTGTTTGTCCGTTCTGACCAGCCGACCTTTTGTGAGCGATGTTTCCCATACGTACTCGTCGCCGAGTTCGTGCTGTACGCGGAATTGGTGTCGGGCTTTTAGCTTTGACCCAAGACCCGTCCATGAACAGAGTGACGAGGAGTATGTGGACCAAGAATTGGTTGCTTCAGCGTGATCAGTTCTCGCACATGCCTTTGCTTCGTGAGATCCGGGAGAATAATCCTGATGATTTCAGGAACTTTCTCCGGATGACGGACCCCGATTTTCACCGTCTTTTGGCTTTGCTGACCCCTTTTATCAGCCGGCAGGATACCTGCATGAGACAAGCCATCACTCCGGAGCAGAGGCTTGTTGCTACGTTGAGGTACTTGGCGACAGGGAGAAGCCTTCAGGATTAGAAGTTCTCTTCAGGTATCTCTCCCCAGGCCCTGGGAATCATTTTTCCAGAGACCTGTTCTGCCATCATCCAGGTCCTGCAGGAGGACTATATTAAGGTAACATTTCTCCTTTACTATTCCCTTCTATGTATGCTCTGTTTGCTAATGTCTTCTATTTTTGACCTCCTTCCCTAATTACCATGATTGCAATATGCTCTAATATGCTGTGCCCCTTTTCTCCTTCATGCATTTTTCCCTTCACTTACCTCCCCAGCATGCTCTTCTGCCCTAATAGACACCTATGGCCTAGTCACTTAAGCAATGTATTTTGTGTGCTGCATAGTATTGTTTTCCCCCAAACACCCCCTAAAATATGCACAAATGTTTGCTGTGCGTTTTTTTTTGGGGGGGGGGGCAAACTCATTGGGAACCCCCTCCCCCAACTGCTCTGTCAGATGGTACCAATCCTCTATCTGCTGGCTTTCACAGGGTCAATACACACTATATACCTACCTCTTTATAGTGTGCATCTTTAGGGATGAATTCAGCAAAGCATGTAGTGCAAGGGGCTGCCTCCATACTTTCCATTTCCTCTTTTTTTGTGTCCTTTCCCTCCTATTAGCTTGCTTGGTAATTTCAGAATGTCACAATGTGCTTTCCTTTTTTTTTTGGGGGGGGGGGGGGTTGAAATGTTATTTTATCTTTCCTGTGGGCTGCCAATAGTGTTAAGTACAGAGGGTCTGGCCAAACTAGCACACATTATTGAGCCATTTGGCATTGATGGGGGGTGAGTAATCTGCGAAGGGGACCATCTACTTTTCTGTGCAAATACTTTCCAGCCTAAAATGTTAAAGTATGTTCTTGTTCCAAGATGTTGATTGTCTAATCTGCTTGCAATGTTTATGTGCAAAGTGACTAATTTTTTGTTATTGTTTCACTCCACAGTTCCCTTCCACGCCACAGGAATGGCAGACTGTGGCCTCCCACTTTGCCAGCCGTTGGGACTTTCCTAACTGCGGAGGGGCAATTGATGGGAAACACGTCCGCATCGTTCCACCGCCCAACTCGGGGTCCTACTATTATAATTATAAGGGGTTTAATAATGTAGTGATGTTGGCGGTGGTGTCGGCGACATACGAGTCTATGTATGTGGACGTGGGGATGAACGGCCGGATCTCGGATAATGGTGCCATTGCGGAGTTCTACTGGCGTCTACAAAGTGGCAGTCTGTGCTTGCCACCTCCAGAGGAGAATGCTGAAGGACTCCCCTTCGTCTTTGTCGCAGATGAAGCGTTTGCGTTGACTCCCCATCTGATGAGGCCCTTCCCGATGAGGACCCTCACCCCAGACCAGAGGGTCTTCAACTACAGGCTGTCCAGAGCCCGAAGAGTGGTGGAGAACACCTTTGGCATCCTGGCCAGCCACTTCCGCCTGTTCTTGACGGCTATTAACTTGGCGGAATACAAACTGAACCACATAGTTCTTGCCTGTTGCATATTGCACAACTTTTTAAAACGACACAACAGCAACTACGTGGTGCCCGTTGGCCCAGATGTGGAGGGCCCTCCAAATGCTGACCTCACAGCCCTTCAAGCGGCACGTCCAGGCTTGCCCCCTCTAAATGCCTGCGCGGTCCGCGAGCAATATATGGACTACTTTGTGGGTAGGGGGGCCATTGCTCTGCCTGATGATGTGTGAGAGGCATTTTTTAATAAATATATTTTTTAAACCAACCTAGGATTTCTTGTCATTTACGTATTATTGCTTATTTGACCTTGAAATTTTTTCCCTTTAGCTTCGACAGTGGGAATGCACTTTCTGAGCAAAAGGAGTTAACAGTCTCTTCTTCCCAAAAAGATTCTTCTCATGTTGTGTGTTTGATCCCTAATCTTTGGTCTAGAGAAGGTTTGTAGTGCATAACTGACACCCAAAATACTCCTTTTCATCACCATGACAGAAATGTGTGTATTACCAAAAATGGTGTGCTACGTGTTTTCAAACAAATCACTGTGGGTGTCATTTACATAAGTCAAATCCACTATGCTCTACAAGTGCAGTGCAAAAGTGCCCTGGAAAAGAAACTTGCAGTGCAAACTGGACTTGCCTTTAGTAAATAACACCCATTGCCCCCCAAATCCTTTACATTTGACATACATAATTCTTTTTTGTTTTTAAATAAGGAAGCCACAAATTTAGAAAATTACAAAAGTTTACTTGCAACACATTCACAAGTGCGTTTACAAACTTCTTGCCAAAACTGACAAGATCTGGGTTATTTACAACATTGTTTACAAACATTCCGCATTTGGTAAAACCAGGCATGGAGCAAAACAGAACATAGGAACTCGGAAAGATCAACTTTCTAAAGTGAAGACAAGATCAGACATGACTATATGTTCAAAGTGTGTTTGATCTTGCCTTCATCACATGGGGGGTCACCCCTGGAAACTGGAAATTTAGAACATGCACATAATTTGGGTCTGAAAATGGTCATTAGATGGTAAAACACATGCCTAGAATCTTCAAAAGTGCCATTTTCCATCGTGGGGATGAATGGACGTTTTTTGGGGGTGCAACCCTTTCACCACAACCACTTTAGTAGTTCGTAAAGTGGTTGCACCCCCAAAAAACGTTGTCATTCATCCACCATGATGGGAGCTAGCACATGTGGACACAATGTGTGCATGTTCCAAATTTCACACAGTTCTTAAGTTACAAATGTGTTCAGAAGCAGCCACAAATGTGTGTTAATTTCTTGGTGCGTTTTCATATTTTTCCTAAAACATCAATGATGTTCTTCAATTTTTGTTGAACATCATTGATGTTTTGCTTTATGTCATCTAGATCTCTATTGCAGACCATTATCTCCCCGATGAGTACGTGGGCACTCTCTGTGGTAAAGTGCGATTCTTCTTCCACAACATCCACGTCACCTAAAAACAACCAAAAAAAAAGTGTCTTGGAAATGAGGCAGGCATACATTGATTAGCTTACCAGTAGCTGTGTTCTCCCACACTCACCTGTTGTGGTGACAAGTTCTCCAATTTCTATGATCTCTCCTTCCTCCTCCTCCTCCTCTGCTTCTGGTCTTTCCCCTTCTTTGGGAGGTGTTGGTTTGGTGGTTTCCTCTGACCTCACGAGTTTTTGCTCCCCTATGAGAAGGTACAAAAGGAAGATTTAGCAACACAATCTATTGAGGGCAGAAATAGGAAATGACAAACATTGCTTGAAAGTGAGGGACACTAATTTTGGATGTCCAGTTACAAATGACACCAACATGAATGTAGTCACTTTGTAAAGGTCCTAAACTTCTAGCTTTTTGGTCGACGTTTGGGTGATGGAGACCCCCCTCTAGTATCCACTGGAGCACATGTGTGGAAAAGCCTAATAAAAAGTGGGTTTGGGTGTCCCAGCACTAGTGCTCTAGAGTCCAGATGGGTAAACAGCTACTGGGTGACCTCTCCTTTACATTGAATAAATTGGCTTGACATTCTTGATGACATTTCTAGAGAGAACAAACTTCCTTTCCCCCAAAAAAACACCAAACATTGTATTATAAGTGGCCGAACGATCGAGGTTGAGTACGATCGAATGGACACACACGAACATGACAGTGGCAGAAAGATTGAGGTTGAGTACGATCGAATGCACAGACGAACCTGAAAGTGGCCATTTTGGAATGTACAACTTTGTAAAAATACAAACACATGGAGCAGTATGCAAGCAAGAAATCAAACACACAAAACAACTACTTACTTTTTTGAAGAACTCGCTTGATCTTTCTGTACTGATCGGCCTCCCTCAGTTTCAGGTCTGACCAGCGTTTCCTCAGTTGCTCCTTGGATCGTTGTACCCCAAAATGATTGTACAGCCTCCTCACAACTTTAGACATGATCTTGGCCTTGCGGACATTGGGGTTGAGGTAAGGCCCATACTTCCCATCATAGTCGCTCCTCTTTAATATGTGCACCATCTCCAACATTTCTCCAAATGTCATATTGGAGGCCTTGAATTTCAGGCTCCGGGATCGGGACTTTCTGCCTCCGGCCTTTCCTCGTCCTCCTCCTCGTTGCTGCAATATTTCGGGTGCACCTGCTGTGTCCCCGCCATGTGCTCTCCCCACTGCGCCGTAAAGAGAAGGGGTGGGGAATAGACGAGAAAGATCGTCAGGGGCGGGCGGAGTTTGACGCATGCGCACTGTATATAAAACGTCACACGCCTGTGTCGTAGCCACGATCTGTGAGACGAGGGGAGAGAAAGCTCACGCATGAGACGATCGCTATAACGAAGGTACAATTTGACGTTGGTACATAACTAGCTTAGACTGATTAGACATTGAGGCTTCTTTATGGAGAAGATTAGGAGAGTTTAGCCTGACATAATTTATAGTGTTTTGTGTGGTGTTGTGTCTTGCAGAGATTCTCCCCCTGTTCATTGAGAAATACAGGGAAATTCCCCTTTTATGGCAGGGCAAACACCCCGATTACGGCAACAAACAAAAGAGGTACGCAGCCCTGCTGAAACTTGTGGAATTTGTAAAGCCAAGGTTCCCCCCGGCAACTGTTGGTGATTTAAGAAAGAAAATTGGCAGCCTGAGGAGTGCGTATATCAGGGAGCGCAAGAAGGTCCTGAAGTCCCAAGAATCTGGAGCTGCAGCAGATGAGGTCTATGCCCCCAAGCTCTGGTACTATGACAGTCTCCATTTTCTCAAAGACCAGACTGATGAAACGGAGCCACTCTCGCCTCCTCCTTCCACGCTTCCTTGCGCGCAGGCCACCCCTGATGAGGCTTCCGAGGAGCAACCTGGGCCTTCCAGTCTGGAAGATGTGGAGGAGCCCAGCTTGAGCCAGGTATAGTAGTTTTGTAACCATTTTTGTGAAAAAGGAATGATGTTCACTTAATTCAGGATCCCCAATTGCTTAGTTCCTAACGTGTTTGACATATCAACTGACAGTAGTGTTGGAGACATTTGGGGCAAGAATATAAACTGCAGGGCTGAGAATTGTATGGTTTTCTATTTGTAAACATTTTGCAACAGTCACTAGATAAAAATTATGTGTGTTTGATGAACAAATAACTGAAACTATGTCCCTTTTTCATACACAGGAAGACCTCAGCCAGTAGGTGGCTGTGGAATGTGGCAGTCAGGAGGAGGAAGGGGTTAGTGGCAGCCAAGAGGTGGGTAGTGGTAGCCAAGAGGGGGGTAGGCCTAGGAGCCTGACTGACTCCCAAATCCCTCCCCTCCGCCTTCCCTACAGAAGGGCTAGAAGGGGGGGTGAGGCGGGAGAGTCAGCGCTCCGGATGATCAGAGAGGCTTCAGCCTCCCTCCATGCCACACCCACCGACGAGGAGGCCTTTGGCTCCGTGGTTGTCACGAAAATGATGGGTATGGAGGTGGGGCAACGCAACATGTGTGAGGGGGTCATCCTCAAGGTCCTAAATAAGGGTATGGCTGGGGAGATGACCCCACTCACACATGTTTGCCATAGTGACCATGCTCCGCCTCCTCCTCCTCTTTCTGCCACCCCACCAGCACCACAGCGTGCAAGGAAGCGTGGAAGGAAGACCTGAGAGTGACGACCTGGATTCAGTCTGGTCTGAGAGAAGATGGAGCCTCTCGTAGTACCAGAGCCTGGGGACCTAGATGGTATCTGCTGCAGTTCCGGATGTTTTGGACTTCAGGACCAGATAGCACTCCCCTTAAGATACGTACTCCTCAGGCCCCCAATTTTAGACGCTTCTAAAATGATGGTTGCCGTGGGGGTCCAAGGCTTTGCAAATTCCCCAAGTTTCTCCATCGCTGCGTTCCTCTTTGGTTTGTTGCTGAGACCTAAATAAAGGTATTTTTGATTTGAAATAATCATTGCCTATGTGTTTTACTTTTCTACAATGACAGTTTTTCTTTGAGTAGGCAGGTACATTTCACTAATCATAAAGTATAATTAACAAGGGGCACCAACAACCAACAAACTCCTAGTAAATTTTAGCAACAAATAGAAATGTTAATAATGTTGTTTTGCTAAGTTGAGACACACAACCCCCCTCAAAAAAAAAAAAAAAATCTCATTAAAATATGTATTCCAAAAAAAATACTAAAATGACAAATCATCCAAAAAATATAACAAAGATTCTTTTACGATCTGAGTAAAAATAAACATGTAGTCTAGAAATCCTGAAAACTAATAAAGAACTAAGTTTTGGAGAAGTGCGGGTGAATAGGAGCAGCTAAAACATGTCATTCTTCTTGCATTGTAAAGAAAAAGAGAATGCGCTGCATTAAAGACATTTTAACATTGCAGCGTGACGAATGTGCTGTGTCGATTAGGAAAGGTAGTTTTACCTGACCGAGCGCTTCCGTCACAGAATTTCTTCTGAGCATGCGTAGCACTTTGTCCGTCGGACTACGCTACACACGATCGGATTTGGTGTGATCGGACCTTGTTGTCAAAAAATCTATCCAGCAGGAGATAGGACTTTGTCCGTCGGACAATCCGACGTACACTGTCCGATGGTGCCTACACACGGTCGGATTTTTCGACAACATTGTCCGATAGGACAGAATCCATGCGAAAATCCGACCGTGTGTATGGGGCTTTAGTCCATAGGGTTCAATATTGAGTTGGCCCACCCTTTGCAGCTATAACAGCTTCAACTGTTCTGGAAAGGCTGTCCATAAGGTTTAGGAGTGTGTCTATGGGAATGTTTGACAATTCTTCCAGAAGCGCATTTGTAAGGTCAGACACTGATGTTGAAGGCCTGGCTTGCAGTCTCCGCTCTAATTCATACCAAAGGTGTTCTATCGGGTTGAGGTCAGGACTCTGTGCAGGCCTGTCAAGTTCCTCCACCCCAAATTCGCTCATTCATGTCTTTATTGACCTTGCTTTGTGCACTGGTCCAAATCATTTGGTGGAGGGGGGATTACGGTGTGGGGTTATTTTTGAGGGGTTGGGCTTGGCCCCTTAGTTCCAGTGAAGGGAACTCTTAAGACATCAGCATACCAAGACAATCTGGACAATTTCATGCTCCAAACTTTGTAGGAACAGTTTGGGGATGGCTCCTTCCTGTTCCAAGGTGACTGTGCACCAGTGCACAAAGGGGAACTCCTACTCACCAGACACTGATCCCAGCTCTACTGCCTGCAGGAACTACCAGCCCACCTGCCTGCTTCTTCACCAGCCCAGCTCCAAAGATCTCCCAGAACAAGGGAAAGGAAAGATTAAGCACAATGCTGTCTTCCTGAAAGGTTTGCTATATGTGGAAGTCTCTCCTCTTGTGAATTCCAGGGCATGATGTACTCACACTGTCCTCCTTGCTCCCGCTGCACCTTAGGTAAGATTCCTTTCATACCGTAATGCTGTCATGATCATCCAAAGCCAGCCCAAGCTCCAGCCCAAGGCAAGCCCCCCAAGATCAGGGGTTCCCCTCCAACGCTACCAACACTCCATCTTCCACCTGACTCCCTTATTGGCATGACTCGTCCATATTTAGGGCTGACTCAGTCACCCTGCCAGAGCATTCTGCCTGGGGATTCGCCAAGTTCCCCTAAGTATGTAGATCAACCCTCCTGACCTCCGTCCCCACTAACTTCTGTGATCCCTTTCTCAGATCTATGTGCATTATTCCCTGGATATGAAAGCAAAGCTGCTTGATTTATATCTGCTGACAATCAGTGGTATCCACTGGCTGCTTATTATAGAGTAGGCCAATATTCGCTATGATGGCTGATTACCCCTGATTAGTTTTCTGCAGCTGAGCCCAATTGCTTTGGCCCTTACTGTACATGCAATATGGAAGGAAGGATTTGTTTGAAATCGAATGACTTGATGATATTACATGTAGCTACAGTCTCCTCACTGCAGTTTGTTGTGGATTTATTCCTTTAATTTTATAAGTCTTATGCAAGGGTATGCAAACTTTTGAGCACAACTGTATGCCATGTATATCAGAACACACATACATGAAGGTTATTATGCATTAGACATCCCCACACACACAAGAGATAGAGAATAAAGAATTCGTTTAGAGGGTATTTCCATTTTTGCAGTCAAACTTGAGAACACTCCAGTATATTGTTTGTTATGTGTTTCCATTCACATGGCATATCTAAAAATGAAAGGAAAAAAAAAAAAAACCCACAGACTAAGCTATACCTCATTAACATACAATGTAGGGTGGTTTCTAAATGTTTAACCCTTTGTTAGAACATTATTTAAACCTAGTATAAAATAAGGATAATGAAGAACTACGAAGGCAATACTGATAGGGTTAATTATCTTAAACATTACTTACCAGCCCCCTCCCAAACATTACAAAGCAAAAAGAGAGCATTTAAGGATTTTTAAGCAAGTGAAAAGCACTTAAAAAGGTAACCAACAATTCTTTTTTTAGAGAATACTATGGTATATATACTTTAACTATGAATTGGTTTTATTTTATGTATTATTTATTACAGGTACTTATATAGTACCAAATATAAAAAAGAAATTGCGCTAGGTGAAAAACAAGAAAAGTATATCTTGTGAAAATATTTGTGACAAAATATGTTAGTGTAAAATGAATCAAAGACCGTGAAGGTAAATCCTGCAGTCTAAGCACTAATAACCCAGGTATAGGGCACAAAATAGATAAATATAAACAAAAAGTGCAGCGCTGGATAGTGAAAAAACTAATAAATTATCAATTAGTACAAAGTGACCAAAAAAATTGTAGATATAATGAATATTCAATCAAAGTTCGTGTGAAAACTCAAAGTTCATAAAGTCCAGATATTCTTATAAAGTGAAGCGAGTATATTCATAAAACATCTGTGAAATCAAACCAAAGTGTGTATGTTGATAGCAGTGCAGCCCATCACCACAGGGATAAAACAGAAGGGGGGGAGGCTTACCAGAAATCCAGTGACCGCCCTTATTCAGGGGGGTCGAACTAAGCTTTAGAAGAACAGCCTTGGTGCTGTTGGTTGTTACCAGCATCCCGATGGATGTCCAGCGGCAACGAATCTCCTCCTATGTGGCAACTTAGTTACGATTACCATTCACTCTGCTAGTAATTTAAGGAGATGCAGCTTTTTTTTTTTTTTTTTTCCTCTTTCCCTTTTAAAAGTTGACCGGCTAAGGGTCGGTGAAGTGTACATTTTGTAAGCAGTACAAACTTTTTTTTTTTTGCAAAGTTCTGCCATGTGTAACAAGGAGAATAAGGAAGGTTATACTGGAGCCAAGAAGTCTGCTTGGGTTTAAGTGACACACGAGGATTATCTGGGAGAAGCTGCCACATAGGAGGAGATTCGTTGCCGCTGGACATCCATCGGGACGCTGGTAACAACCAACAGCACCAAGGCTGTTCTTCTAAAGCTTAGTTCGACCCCCCTGAATAAGGGCGGTCACTGGCTTTCTGGTAAGCCTCCCCCCCTTCTGTTTTATCCCTGTGGTGATGGGCTGCACTGCTATCAACATACACACTTTGGTTTGATTTCACAGATGTTTTATGAATATACTCGCTTCACTTTATAAGAATATCTGGACTTTATGAACTTTGAGTTTTCACACGAACTTTGATTGAATATTCATTATATCTACAATTTTTTTGGTCACTTTGTACTAATTGATAATTTATTAGTTTTTTCACTATCCAGCGCTGCACTTTTTGTTTATATTTACTTATATAGTACCATCAATGTACGCAGCGCTTTGCATATATTTTGTCTATTGATACCTGTAATGGAATTATTTCCTGCCCTATTAAATTTTTCACCTCTCTGTACATGCAATTCTGAGCCTAGGAGTGTTTATTATTTATTAATGTAGCCACCTCTAAAGCCCCATACACACGGTCGGACAATCCGCGGACCAGGTCCGTCGGACCATGTCCGTCATACTTTGTCTGATGTTGGTTTTGCGTACACACGGTCAGACAAAGTTGTCGTAAAATCCGATCATTCTGAACGCGGTGACGATTGTTGCCTACGACGGGACTACGTAGAGGCTAGTAGCCAATAGCTTTGGTCTTGTAATGTGATCTGAGCATGCGTAGCACTTTGTCCGGTCGGACAACCGTACACACGATCGGATTTGGTGTGATCGGACCGTGTTGTCGGCAAATCTTTCCAGCAGGAGATAAGACTTTGTCCGTCGGACAATCCGACGTACACTGTCCGATGGTGCATACACACGGTCTGATTTTTCAACAACATTGTCCGATCGGACAGAATCCATGAAAAAGTCCGACCGTGTGTATGGGGCTTAAGACATTTGCTATGTTACCTGTTGTGTAGATGTACCACAAAACTGTTTATTTTGCAATGCAGACATATTCGCCTGTAATGTAACAGAATTGTTTATCTTTCCAAACGGACTGTTTTCTGCCACTAGAGGCCACCCTTTACTTAAAAATTGACCAGCAATGGATTTCAGATGATTCCAAGATTGTTGATTTCTAGTGAATAGTGCAGAGAAGCTGCCACATCTTCAACTATCTGTTCACCTCTTCAGGAGTAGGGATGAGCCAAGCATGTGTGGGTTTGGTTTGAGGCAGGTTTGACAAATTTTACTGAAGTTCGGATACAAAATCTGAACTCCAAGTCAATGGGATCTGTCAGGGAATCAACAGAAGGAGAAGGGCTTTAAGACCCAGAATCTCTGTCAGGAGAAGGAGTTTAGGACCCAGTATCCCTGCCAGCAGGTCACATGGGCCTATATAAGGAAGTCTGCTAGTGTCTGCAGTTGCTGGTTTGTCTTCAGCTCTCCCTGTGTTCCTGTGTCCTGTATTATCTGCTGATCTGATCTCCTGTGTACCGACCCGGCTTGTTTTGACCTGCTCTTCCTGATCCTCTGGCTTGACCCTTTGGCTTGCACCTGACTTCTTCCTGCCTGCTCCCAGCATCTGACCCCGGCCTGGCTATTTGACTCTGCTTATCCTGCTCCCTATACTAAGACGCAGCTTATCTTAGGTCATTCTGATCCTGGACTGTCTCTCTGTGTATGACCCCTGGCCTGGCACCCGGCTCTGCTATTCAGTTCTTCCACTGGACTCCTGGACCTTCCAAGCACGCCTGTCTCCGGCACCCGTGCTTCTGTGGGCACCACACCTGCTGTTCCACCTTCAGTGGTGTGCTGCGCTCGGCCGCAAGGGGAGCCCTCCCAGCATCTCGGCCTCCTACCAAGTTACTGACAGTACAAACCAGCCATGTCAGAGGCCGACGGAGGTGTCTCCCCGCTGGAAGCCGCAAGTCTACAGATCACGGCCCTCACTCAGGTCATCCAAAAACTCCAGGAAGGGTACTTTCAGTTAGAGGACCGCCTGCAGCACCTGCATGCAACACCTACCACCACAGATCAAGGGTCGTCTTCAGCCAACCCTCTGGTAGTTACCCCTACTGTGGTGATGCCCCCTCCGGAACCACGAGTACCAACACCAGAACGCTTCTCCGGTGATCGGAGGAAATTCAGAGCTTTTAAGAATGCCTGTTACCTATACTTGGCCCTGCAACCACAGACTTTTTCCACTGAAACAGTGAAGGTGGGATTCATTATTTCTTTGTTGACCGATGAACCCCAAGTATGGGCTCATGGCTTATTGGAGCGGGAGAGTCCTCTCATCAACTCTGTGGACCAGTTCTTTGAAACCATGGCCCAATTATATGATGACCCCCTGCGGGTGGCCACTGCTGAAGCTGCTCTGCATACCTTACGGCAGGGTCAGCGCCCTGCGGAAGATTACACCGTGGAATTCCGTACCTGGTCCTCAGACTCAGGTTGGAACGAGGCAGCGTTGCGTTATCAGTATCGGCTGGGGCTGTCCGAATCCCTCAAGGATGAACTGTCCAGAATTGAGACCCCCTCAACACTAGAAGGTCTCATCCTACTGACCATTCAACTCGATAGGCGCTTACGGGAACGCCGGTCTGAGCGTATCCAAACCTTTCGGCAGCCCGAAATCCCGCCTACATCCAACCCCATGCAGCTTGGCCTGGCCCATCCAACATTAACTTCAGAGGAGAGACTTCATCGCCGACAGGCGAACCTTTGCTTCTATTGTGGGGGAACAGGACACTACATAACCTTTTGCCCTGTAAGACCCAGGAAATCAGTTCCCCACACTCCGGTCAATTTCCAGGTATCCCGGTCTTCTCCAACCCATATCAGTCTTCCTGTCACGTTACTGGTGGCAGGAGAGGAAGTTCATCTCCAAGCAATACTGGATTCCGGGGCATGCAGCTGTTTCTTGGATCTGACCTTGGCAAAGAGACTCGCTATCCCTCTTCATCACAAAAGGCAAAGACTGACCGTCCATCTGGCCGATGGCTCAATGCCTAGTTCCGGGCATGTCACCCAAGAAACGGCACCTATCTTCACCTCCATCAATTCTAATCATCAGGAATTTCTACGTTTTGACGTCCTGAGCTCCCCTATATTCCCTGTGATCCTGGGAATTCCATGGCTACAGGCGCACAATCCTCAGATTGATTGGTCCAAGAGGGAAGTTCTCTTCACTTCTTCCTACTGCCGGCAGCATTGTCTTTCTCCTGAATCCAAGGACTTTTCTAGTTGTCTGTCTGTCCTACCAACACCCAGTGTGGGTTCCAATATACCAGCGGCCTATCATGAATTCCAAGATGTTTTTGACAAGAAGGCGGCAGATACCCTACCCCCGCATCGTCCCTACGATTGCCCCATTGACTTGCTACCGGGGGCTGAGATTCCTTTTGGCCGTATTTTTCCTCTTTCCGAGACGGAACTTGAAACTTTGAGGCATTATGTTGATGAAAACCTTGAAAAGGGATTTATCCGCCCTTCCTCTTCTCCCGCCGGTGCCGGCATTTTCTTTGTTGAAAAAAAAGATAAGACCTTGAGGCCATGTGTGGACTACAGGGACTTAAACAAAATTACTCTCAAAAATCGCTATCCGCTCCCCCTCATCCCCGAACTCTTCCAGAGGTTTCGTACAGCCCACATTTTCACCAAACTAGACCTACGTGGAGCTTACAATCTTGTCCGTATCCGAGAGGGGGATGAGTGGAAAACAGCATTCAGAACAAGATTCGGGCACTTTGAATACTTAGTAATGCCATTTGGACTATGCAACGCCCCGGCCACATTCCAACATTTTATAAATGATATTTTTCGGCAGTACTTGGACCACTTCGTTATCGTCTACCTCGACGATATTCTCATATTCTCAGCTACTCTGGAGCTTCACAGAACGCATGTAAAAAAAAGTACTGGGCATCCTCAGAACACATGGATTGTATGTAAAAGCCGAGAAATGCGACTTTGAGAAGACGACAATCCAATTCCTTGGACTCATCATCACCACTAATGGGGTAGCTATGGATCCTCAAAAGGTGAAGGCTATCCTTGAGTGGCCGGCTCCATCTGATAAGAAGGGTGTTCAGAGGTTCATCGGCTTCGCAAATTTCTACAGGAGATTTATAAAAAACTTCTCTAGCATTGTAGTGCCTATCACCCAGTTAACCCGCCAACATACCAGATTCCAGTGGTCCGTAGAAGCACAAACTGCCTTTGATCAACTGAAGCTCCTCTTTACCTCTGCACCTATCTTACAGCATCCGGATCCTACCTTACCCTATGTCCTGGAAGTTGATGCCTCCGAAGTAGCCACGGGGGCAGTTCTTTCCCAACGTCAGGGGCCCAAAGCCCTACTTCATCCCGTGGCCTTCTCTTCGCGGAAGATGAGTCAGCCGGAGAAGAACTACGATGTGGGGGATCGGGAGCTCTTGGCGATTAAGACTGCACTGGAGGAATGGAGATATCTCCTGGAGGGTGCCGTCCACCCTATATTAATCTTTACAGACCATAAAAACCTAGAATATCTCCGCACGGCCAAGCGACTGAGACCCCGGCAGGCTCGATGGGCTCTATTCTTTTCTAGGTTTAACTTCCATATCACCTTCCGCCCAGGATCTAAGAATGGAAAAGCCGACGCCTTGTCCCGAATGTTCCCTGATACCCCGGAAGAGGTCTCACCCAGTCCAATTCTGGCCCCTCAAAATTTCCTCTTGATCCAGCCTGATTTAAGGATTTCAATTGAGCAGGCATCCACCCAGTGCACAGAGGCAGAAATCTCCTCTCTAAGAAGCCAGGAGGGGCTCCTTTGGCATCAAAACAAAATTTTTGTCCCACAGCAAGCCAGGCTTCAGGTTTTAAGAACTTTTCATGACCACCAATTGGCTGGCCACTTTGGGGTCCGAAAAAACGACCGAACTGGTCCAACGGTCTTTATGGTGGCCCACTCTGAGATCCGATTGTAAGGAGTATGTCAATTCTTGCACAACATGCCAGCGGAATAAGGGGTCCAACGCTAAATCCTGGGGCCTGTTAAGGCCTCTGCCAGTCCCGGAACAGCCTTGGAAGAACATTTCATTAGACTTTATCGTGGATTTACCCCCCTCAGAAGAATTCACAACCATCTTGGTAGTAGTAGACCGACTATCCAAGATGGCACACTTCTTGCCAATGATGGGCACACCTTCCGCCATGGACACAGCAAAAACTTTCATCAAAGAAATAGTCAGATTGCATGGTGTACCAGACAGCATTGTGTCAGATAGAGGTGTTCAATTCACCTCTAGGTTCTGGAGGAACCTTTGCAAATTGCTGTCAATTGAAACATGTTTTTCCACAGCCTACCATCCCCAGAGCAATGGTCAAACGGAAAGGACTAACCAAACGCTAGAACAGTATCTAAGATGTTTTTGTTCCTTTTCTCAGGACGATTGGATTTCATTATTGCCCTGTGCGGAATTCGCATACAATAACTCTGTGCACGCTGCTACCAACCAGTCGCCCTTCTGGGCGAATTATGGCTACCATCCCTCATTTCTACCCAATATCATTCCCGAATCTTCAGTTCCGGCAGTTCAGGACCGAATAAATTTCATTCAAACCAATTATCAAATTCTCCAGGATACAATGCGGAAAGCCCAAGAAGGGTATAAGAAACAATATGACAAGAAAAGAAGAGGAAACCCTGCCTTTGAAGTGGGGGACAAAGTGTGGCTCTCATCTGCAAACCTCAAACTGCCATGTCCATCCCGAAAGTTGGGGCCAAAGTTTGTTGGGCCTTTTGAAATTAAACGCAAAATAAATCCAGTAGCCTTCGAACTTGCCTTACCTGAATCTTATAAGATCCACCCTGTATTTCATGTTGCACTACTTAAACATGCCATTTCTAGTTCTTTTCCAGGGAGAGAAGAAGTACCCCCGCCTCCAGTTCTGGTAGGAGACGAGACTGAATTTGAAGTGGAATCCATCCTTGACTGTCGACGGAGAGGTAGGACAATTCAGTTCTTAATTAAATGGAAAGGATATCCACCCGAGGAGAGCTCCTGGGAACCCGAGGCCAATGTACATGCCCCTAGATTCCTCCGAGAGTTTTGGGCTAAATACCCTGAGAAAATGGCCCAAATGGGCATCCGGAGGCTGCCCGTCAGGGGGGGGCACTGTCAGGGAATCAACAGAAGGAGAAGGGCTTTAAGACCCAGAATCTCTGTCAGGAGAAGGAGTTTAGGACCCAGTATCCCTGCCAGCAGGTCACATGGGCCTATATAAGGAAGTCTGCTAGTGTCTGCAGTTGCTGGTTTGTCTTCAGCTCTCCCTGTGTTCCTGTGTCCTGTATTATCTGCTGATCTGATCTCCTGTGTACCGACCCGGCTTGTTTTGACCTGCTCTTCCTGATCCTCTGGCTTGACCCTTTGGCTTGCACCTGACTTCTTCCTGCCTGCTCCCAGCATCTGACCCCGGCCTGGCTATTTGACTCTGCTTATCCTGCTCCCTATACTAAGACGCAGCTTATCTTAGGTCATTCTGATCCTGGACTGTCTCTCTGTGTATGACCCCTGGCCTGGCACCCGGCTCTGCTATTCAGTTCTTCCACTGGACTCCTGGACCTTCCAAGCACGCCTGTCTCCGGCACCCGTGCTTCTGTGGGCACCACACCTGCTGTTCCACCTTCAGTGGTGTGCTGCGCTCGGCCGCAAGGGGAGCCCTCCCAGCATCTCGGCCTCCTACCAAGTTACTGACAGGATCCGAATGTTAAATGTTAACAGTATTGGTCATATTGTAGACTAATATAAAAATGGCATGTGGGCTGGTCACTGCATTGGGGAATATGTACCAAGCATATGGCCTTCAGGAAGAAGCTCAAGACCCATCTCTTCTGAAGACCCAGATGGACACTGGCGGCAAAAGCACCCTGAGGCAATTTAGTTTGCATATGTAGCACTATACAAGTTATTCATTCATTCATTCATTTGCATTTATAAAGAAAAAATGCAGTAAAATTACCAGTAAATGACAGTTTTACCCACTAGCTTCTGTTTCTAAACAAAGCAGCAAGGGATTTTCTTAAAGGAGAAGTACAGCCAACACTCGTGTTTGGCTGTACTTCTCCTGTGGATCACAGGAGTGCAGTTCGTTCTGCACACCTGTGGCCTATTTTCAGCTAAAGCCTGCTGTCGACTGACGTCACAGAGCCAGTCCAGGCTCGGACCAGATCGCGACAAAGAAGTCAGGATCTGCCCACATGCCGGGATTGGCACTCAGCTCAGGCTCTCAGTGAGCCACTGTAAGCCTGAGCTGGCCCCTCCAACCCCCTCCACAGCTCAGCGCTCCAGTGGAGTCACCCCTAAAGCACCTTGTCCCCATGTTGGTGGGAACAAGGGCCTCATCCCCACAACCCCCTTGCCCGGTGGTTGTGGGGGTCTACGGGAGGGAGGGCTTATGGTCAAGACAACATTGTTTAAATTGGAAAAGGTGTGGGAGCATTTTGTACTCATTTTTAAATTTGCAATGTAATCAAATTGACCTTTGTACTTATAGACTGGTTTCATTAACTGGTTTCCGACCACCCCACATACATTTACTGCGGTGGGGCGGCTGCTCTGTGCAGAATCACATACTGGTACGTGATCCTGCACTTTCAGGTCTGGGGCACGCGTGCACCACCGGCGACCCGCTCCCGATGTGATTGGACACAGCGGGAGCCAATAAGCGGATATGGCGGACTTGATGTTCGCTGGGACCCACTGATTGTTCAGGACACAAGCAGAACAGCAGTCTGCTTGTGTAAACAAGGCAGGTTGTCATTCTGTCAGAGGGGAAGTTACTGATCCTGTGTTTCTGCTAAGCAGGGACATGGATCTTTACTATCCCCTAGTCAAAGCAGATCCCCCATAGTTAGTAAGCACAACTTACTGCTGGAGTTTTTTTGCCTTCCTCTGGATCAACTCTGAGTGAAGGATTATGTACATGGGTATTATGTATTTTTATTCTTATTATTATTATTATTTATTTTTTTTGGTTGAACTAAATGGACTTTTTTCAACCAGACTAACTATGTAACTTAGGCATACATTTAACCCTTTGATCGCCTCTGATGTTAACCCCTTCCCTGCCAGTGTCATTAGTACAGTGACAATGCATATTTTTTAGCACTGATCACTGTAATAGTGTCACTGGTCCTCAAAAAGTGTCAACAGGTGTCCGATTTGTCCGCCGCAATATCGCAGTCCCGCTATAAGTCACTGATCTTATTGATCTTCCATTACTTGTAAAAAAAATTATAAATAAAAAATCCCATAGTGTGTAGATGCTATAACTTTTGTGCAAACCAATCAATATACACTTATTGGGATTTTTCTTTTACCAAAAATATGTAGAATAGAATACATATTGGCCTAAATTGATGAAGAAATTATATTTTTTACATATTTTTTTATTCCATATGCTTTATAGCAGAAAGTAAAAAATATTGTTTTTTTTTTCCAAATTGTCTGCCTTTTTTTGTTTATAGCGCAAAAAATAAAAATCGCAGAGGTGATCAAATACCACCAAAAGAAAGCACTGCTTGTGGGAAAAAAAAGGACAAAAATGTTATTTGGGTATACCACTGCACAACCACGTATTTGTCAGTTAAATTAACGCAGTGCCGTATCGCAAAAAATGGCCTGGTCATGAAGGGGGGTAAACCTTCCGGAGCTGAAGTTGTTATAATTACGTGGCTGGTTGTGTGCCGCATGGTCCTGTGCATGGTGATTACTTTTTTTGGGGTGTCTTTGCCCTGCCTTTGCATGTATGAGTTTTTTTTGGTCACCTGGACCACGCTTAACCACATGCCGACCGGGCCATAGCTGAAAGACGGCTACAGCGTGGTCGGCTTATTCTGGGTGGACGTCCTGACGTCCTCCCAGAAACTTGCTCCCGCGTGCCCCCTAGGGTGCGCACTCGGGAACATCCGTGACCGACAGGTCCCGAGGACCCGGCGCATCACGGATCACGGTAAACGGCCGCTGATAGCGGGCGTTTACCACGTGATCGCTCTGTCAAATGACGGAGCGATCACATGTACACAAACCGGCATCACGTCATGACGCCGGTTCCTCCCTCCCCTCTCTGTACTGATCAGTACAGTGAGAGGGGAGAAGCGGAAAGGGGGAGAGATGGCAGCAGCGCTGTGGGCTGCATGTGTAGTGCCCACAGCGCTGGTCAGTGCCTGCAATGTGCAATGCTCTGCCAACCACTGTGCAATGCTCTGCCACCACTGTGCAATGCTCTGCAACCACTGTGCAATGCTCTGCCACCACTGTGCAATGCTCTGCCAATACTCGCCAATACTCGCCAATACTCGCCAATACTCGCCAATAATTTTTAATAGAAACAAAGAATTTTATTTTATTTTTTTTACCGAATTTTCAGTATTTTTTGATTTATAGCGCAAAAAATAAAAAACCCAGCGGTGATTAAATACCACCAAAAGAAAGCTCTATTTGTGTAAAAAAAAGGACACAAAATTATTTGGGTACAGTGTTGCATGACTGAGTAATTGTCATTCAAAGTGTGAGAGCACCGAAAGCTGAAAATTGGTCTGGTTAGGAAGGGGGTTTAAGTGCCCAGTGGGTAAGTGGTTAATATTGTGAAGTCGGCACACGTGTTATTGAATATTTCCCTTATTTATAGAGTTATTTTTATTCTGCTGCATGCATGCTTACAAGAAATGCTTTAACAAAAGAAATGAGAGGACAAATAGCTATATATTGCCAGTATTGCAAAGTTTGGCACCAGAATGTCTAAACTTCCAAATAATAAAGATCCAACCATAGAAGGTAATTAACCCCTTGCCACCCAGGCCAATTCTGACACTTCTCTCCTACATGTAAAAATCATAATTTTTTTTGCTAGAAAATTACTCAGAACCCTCAAGCATTATATATATTGTTTTAGCAGACACCCTATGGAATAAAATGGTGGTCTTTGCAACTTTTTATGTTACACGATATTTGCGCAGCAATTTTTCAAAAGTTTTTTTGGGAAAGAAACTGTTTCATTCATAAAAAAACACTAAAGTTAGCACGATTTTTTTTGTGTACCAAGCGATGCTTTAAATTTTTTTGAAGGTTTCTTCTTTAGAGTTACAGAGAAGGTCTAGTGCTAGAATTATTGCTCTCGCTCTAACGATTGCGATGATACCTCACATGTGTGTATCTGGCTCTGATACTAACCAGTGCCTACCCAGCCACTGACTAGTATCTCTACCCAGCCTGTCTTACCTGCTGACCTGTGAATGGGGGAATCACTCCCGCAGTGTTATTGTGTTCTGCCAGTGAATACAATGATCAGTGTTGCTAACTATAGCTGGCAGCACTTGTTGGGGACTTGGGACTTGTTGGGGACTTGGGGAAAACCTGACAGGCTGGTTGTACTCAAGTCGTTTAATAGGTTGACTTGTGTAAAACCAGCTAGCCCATACATAGATCGACTATGGCTGGTCTCTGCTTAATTGGTGTAATTTCAATCCATATATGGCCCGCTTAACCACTACGCAGTCCCTAAACATCCTTCCACAAACCTTTTTACATATTTCCTTCCCAGATTACTTCATCCTCCTCTCCTATACATAGTGCCCACTGTCATACCCTCCACACTTCTCTCCTATACATACTGCTCACTGTCATACCCTCCACACTTTTCTCCTATACATAGCACCCGCTGTCATATCCTACACACTCCTCTCCTATACATAGTGCTCGCTGTCATACACATCTCTCCTATACATAGTGCCCACTGTCGTACCCTCCACACTTCTCTCCTGTACATACTGCTCACTGTCATACCCTCCACACTCCTCTCCTATACATAGTGCCCACTATCATACCCCAACACTTCTCTCCTATACATAGTGCCCACTGTCATACCCTACACACTCCTCTCCTGTACATACTACTCACTGTCATACCCTCCATACTCCTCTCCTATACATAGTGCCCACTGTCATACCCTCCATGCTCCTCTCCTGTACATACTACTCACTGTCATACCCTCCATACTCCTCTCCTGTACATACTACTCACTGTCATACCCTCCATACTCCTCTCCTATACATAGTGCCCACAGTCATACCCTCCACACTCCTCTCCTGTAATTACTGCTTACTGTCCTACTCTCCACACTTCTCTCCTGTACATAGTGCCCACTGTCATACCCTCCACACTCCTCTCCTGTATATATTGCTCACTGTCATACCCTCCACACTCTTCTCTTATACATAGGGCCCATTGTAATACCCTCTACACTCCTCTGCTGTGCATAGTGCCTTCTGCCATACCCTCCGCACTCCTCTCCTGTACATAGTGCCCACTGTCATACCGTCCACACTCCTCTCCGGTACATACTACCCTCTGTCATACCCCCCACACTCCTCTCCTGTACATACTGCCCACTGTCATACTCTTCACACTCCTCTCCTGTACATACTGCCCACTGTCATACCCTCCACACTCCTCTCCTGTACATACTGCCCACTGTCATACCCTCCACACTCCTCTGCTGGGCATACTGCCCACTGTCATACCCTTCACACTCCTCTCCTGTACATAGTGCCTTCTGCCATACCCTCCGCACTCCTCTCATGTACATAGTGCCCACTGTTAGACCCTCCACATGCCTCTCCCTCACCTGCACATACTTCCCACTTTTATACCATCCATACTCCTCCCCTATGCCTCTTACCCACAAAAACAGTTCTTTAAAATTATACTGAATATCCTCATTGTTACCAGCTCTAGAATGGGCACCTTTTGTTAGTTCAACTAAAGTTCCTTCAATGAAAAGTGCACTATAAACGGAACAGGTAGTTCTTTCCACCTCCCTGCTCCATTCATAGAAGCTGTACTATCAGTTCTCACAATGAAAATGCTCTATGAATGGAGGAAGGTGGATGAATGAAAGGTCTGCCTGCTCTATTTATAGTGTGCTTTTCATTGTGGGAACCAATAGTACAGCTTCTATGAATGGAGCAGAGGGGTGAAAGGCACAAGCATAGTCAGCACTAGTATTAACTCATTTGTATCACAGCCATAGGTGTGCGCAGGGGGGGGGGGGGGTCTGGGCACACCCTAATCACCCCTGGGGCACATATTCCCCCTGCTGATATTTTACCAAAGTCCCCCAAGGGTGCCCCTAAAAAAATTGTAAAAAAATAAAAAATTACAATAAAATTGTAAAAAAATAATACAAAAATTAAATAATAAAAATAAAAAACTGCTGACACCGTCCACTGCCCTTCTGTTTTTTACATGTATTTATGAGAGTGTGTGTGTGGTGTGTGTGTGTGTGTGTGTGTGTGTGTATATATATACAGTATCTCACAAAAGTGCACCCTCACATTTTTGTAAATATTTTATTCTATCTTTTCATGTGACAACACTGAAGAAATTACATATACAGCTTTTATAACAGTGAAAATTAGCTGTCCCCTCAAAATAACTCAACATAAAGCCATTAATGTCTAAGTGAACATTTCCATATTCAATATTTTGTGTCAATATTTTGTGTGGCCACCATTATTTTCCAGCACTGCCTTAATCCTCTTGGGCATGAAGTTTACCAGAGCTTCACAGGTTGCCACTGGAGTCCTCTTCCACTCCTCCATGACAACATCACAGAGCTGGTGGATGTTAGAGACCTTGTGCTCCTCCACCTTCAATTGAGGATGCCCCACAGATGCTCAATAGGGTTTAGGTCTGGAGACATGCTTGACCAGTCCATCACCTTTAACCTCAGCTTCTTTAACAAGGCAGTGGTTGTCTTGGAGGTGTGTTTGGGGTCATTATCATGTTGGTATACTGCCCTGCAGCACAGTCTCTGAAGGGAGGGGATCGTGCTCTGCTTTAGTATGTCACAGTACATGTTGGCATTGATGGTTCCCTCAATGAACTGTAGCTCCCCAGTGCCAGCAGCACTCATGCAGCCCCACACCATGACATTCCCACAACCATGCTTGACTGTAGGCAAGACACACTTGTCTTTGTACTCCTCACCTGGTTGCCTCCACACATGCTTAACACCATCTGAACCAAATAAGTTTGTCTTGGTCTCATCAGACCACAGGACATGGTTCCAGTAATCCATGTTCCTAGTCTGCTTGTCTTCAACAAACTGTTTGCAGGCTTTCTTGTGCATCATCTTTAGAAGAGTCTTCCTTCTGGGATGACAGCCATGCAGACCAATTTGATGCAGTGTGCGGCATATGGTCTGAGCACTGACAGGCTGATTCCCCCACCTCAACCTCTGCAGCAATGGTGGCAGCACTCATACGTCTATTTTCCAAAGACAACCTCTGGATAATGACGCTGAGCTTCTTTGGTTGACCATGGCAAGGCCTGTTCTGAGTGGAACCTGTGCTGTAAAACCGCTGTATGGTCTTGGCCACCTTGATGCAGCTCAGTTTCAGGGTCTTGGCAATCTTCTTATAGCCTAGGCCATCTTTATATAGAGCAGCAATTCTTTTTTTCAGATCCTCAGAGAGTTCTTTGCCATGAGGTGCCATGTTGAACTTCCAGTGACCAGTATGAGAGAGTAAGAGCGATAACACCAAATTTAACAAACCTGCTCCCCATCCACACCTGAGACCTTGTAACACTAACAAGTCACATGACACCGGGGAGAGAAAATGGCAAACTGGGCCCAATTTGGACATTTTCACTTAGGGGTGCACTCAATTTTGTTGCCAGTGGTTTAGACATTAATGGCTGTGTGATGAGTTATTTTTATGGGACAGCAAATGTACACTGTTATACAAGCTCACTACTTTACGTTGTAGCAAAGTGTAATTTCTTCAGTGTTGTCACATGAAAAGATTAAGAGAAAATAATAAAATATTTACAAAAATGTGAGGGGTGTACTCACTTTTGTGAGATACTGTGTATATATATAATTTGTTACACATACATGTGTTTGAACTTTGGGGTGCAAACCCTAATGCAATAGGCTGTGCACACCTATGATCACAGCTGAGGGTTATCCAGGGGGCAGAATATAGAAGAGTTTAAGGAACAGCCACTAGTATATGTGAGGCTCACCATTCATGTAAGTATTGTCCCTGAATGTGCTGATTTAAAAAAAAAAGCTAAACTTTAGCTTTAAGACATGATATACTTATGGTTACATAGACAGCCTTGAAAGGGAATAGAAAAACAAAGAAAAGAAACTGCACTAAGGTATAAAGATACAAGTGTAAATACACTTGCATAAAAAGGTCTGTTTGAGGACCTATGGGTAAGCAGCAACTATACTGTATTATATACTTACAGATTACTAAACAATGGGAAAACAAAAAAGCTGCGCTAAACCAATAAAGCGTCAAATTGAATGGAGGACGTGTTGAGCATCCACCTAAACACCCAATCACGCCCGCCACTCTATAATGGCAAGGCAAAAAATTATAGCACAAACTCTCAGTGATTCATTCAAATAAGATGGACATAAAGTCCAAACATAAGTGTGTGCAAAATAATATGATATAAAAAGTGACAGTGCTAACAATGTCTGATAGAATAATACAAGTGAGATATTGTAACAAAAATGAATTAATTGAATAAAATTAAAAATTCTAAATATAAGTGATATCTCTGATGAACACCCGTGCATCAAACTTAAAAGTCCAAATAAACACCAAAGTCCACCTGTTAAGAAGATAGAATTCGGAAGTATATATCAATGGAAACTGGAGTGTCCAATCTTATAATCTGTGTGCCGACCACCACCAAATGTGTAGGTTTGCTCCTTACCAGAGGCCTATGATCCCCTGTCACAGACGATCACAGAAAGCGTATGAAAAACCAACGTTTTCAAAAACTCCCGGATAGTGCTGCTGGTCTCCTCAGTCCCAGGTCCCTCTAGTATGGTCTAGATCCTCCTCAAGCCATCAGGGCTCATAGATTGATGTAAACCATATGAAAAAAAGGGGGGGCTCCTCTGCTGCCACTTCCAGCAATGTCTCCTCTCTACTTCCAATGGAATGTCCTTTGTCCTGTCTGTATCTGACATCACTGAAGAACTTCCGAATTCTATCTTCTCAACAGATGGACTTTGGTGTTTATTTGGACCTTTAAGTTTGATGCATGGGTGTTCATCAGAGATTTCACTTATATTTTTAATTTTTAATTTTATTAAATTAATTAATTTTTGTTACAATATCTCACTTGTATTATTCTATCAGACATTGTTAGCACTGTCACTTTTTTATATCATATTATTTTGCACACACTTATGTTTGGACTTTATGTCCATCTTATTTGAATGAATCACTGAGTTCTTGCTATAATTTTTTACCTTGCCATTATAGAGTGGCGGGCATGATTAGGTGTTTAGGTGGATGCTCAACATGTCCTCCATTCAATTTGACGCTTTATTGGTTTAGCGCAGGTTTTTTTTTTCCAGCCTTTAAAGGGCCCACGTCAGTTTTCATCAGTTTTACATCAGTTACAGATGCTTTAAAAAAAATCTTTACAGTTCATTCACAGGTGCATATGACCTCCTGGCCTGCATTTGATCTGCTTCAAGTAGATCTTGCATTCCCATAGACTTGGAAATGTCCTTTGGCACAGGCTCAAAATCTGACAGAAAATTCTCTTGAATATTAACACAAACAGCACTGAAGACCCTCCCCCACTCTATCTAGCTTAAATTTTTTTTACTGGATTTGGGCTTTCATGCCACGTACACACAAGCGGATTTTCCATCAGAAAAATCTTGGATGGTTTTTGTGACGGAATTCCGCTCAAGCTGAACTTTCGACTGTCAAGAACACAGTGACGTACAACACTACGACGAGCCGAGAAAATTAAATTCAATGCTTCTGAGCATGCGTCTAATTGTTTTCCCGAGCATGCGTAGGAATTTTGCACGTCGGAATTGCTACAGACGATCAGAATTTCCCATCAAAACTTTTTCCAACCGAAAAATTGAGAACCTGCTCTCAATCTTTTGCTGGCGGGAATTCGGCCAGCAAAAGTCTGATGGAGCATACACACGGTCGCATTTTCCGACCAAAAGCTCTCATCGGTCTTTTGCTGGCCGAATTTCCGATCATGTGTACACGGCATAACTGCTCTGTAGAAATCTTCAGACTGGCTAGACAAATAGTAAATTTTTGCTCTGATATATGTGTAGCACCCTCTAATGTACTAGTATTGTTATTGCAGGCAAATTTATGTTATGACTCATAGTTAGTTTGTGAGTCTGAAATTGGGTCAGGGTTTACTGCAGGTCAGGCTGGATGACTCACAGAAGCAGGTCTCTGGTACCTCCCCCTGGATCTGGAAGTATGGAGAAACTTCTAGAAGTTAGTGGGCAGAGGCCAGGAGGGCTGATCTGCATACTTGAGAGAACTTTGCTAATCCCCAGGCAGGGGAGTTGGGTGGAAGATGGAGTGCAGAGGTGGCTGTCGGTGACCTAGGAGGGACCCCCTTGGTCTAGGGGGCTCTGCCTCCAGTCTGGGCTCGGGCTGGCTTGAGAAGATCCTGACAGCTGTGCAGTTTGAAAGGAATCTTGCCTGAGGAGCAGCAGGGAGCAAGGAGGACAGTGTCAGTATATCAGCACGCCCAGGGATTTACATGGGGAGAGACTGCCACATATAGCAGCTTTCAGGAGGACAGCGATGTGCTTAATCCTTCCTATCCTTTGCCCTGGGAGATCTTCGGAGCAGCCAGGTGGGCTGGTGGACAAGCAGCCAGGAGGTCTGGTAGTTCCTGCAGGCTGTAGAGCTGTTGGCAGTTTCTACAGAGGAGTTGGAGATACTCCTGAATGCAGCTTACAACACAATGTGCTATTTTCCGAAAGGGACTGAGAGTTCCTAGTTCTTAGACCCCTTTGAAACCCCTTTGAAACTGTGGCATTTTACCGCTAAAGATAGCGCCTGCAAAGCGCCTAAAAAGCACCTCTCAAGCCACCCCAGTGTAAAAGCCTGACGGCTTTCACACTGGCACTTGCAGGACAGGAAAAAAAGTCTTGCAAGCAGTATCTTTGGGGCAGTGGGGGAGCGGTGTATACACTGCTCCTCCACCTTCCCTGCCCATTGAAATGAATGGGCAGTGCTGCTGAAGTGCCTGCAAAGTGCTTCGTCAGCGTCGCAAAACGGGGTTAAAAGTGCCCCGCTAATGGCCGAAAAGCACCGCCATAACAGCGGTAAAGCCCCGCTAAAACTAGCCCACACCACCCCAGTGGGAAAGGGGACTGTTGGAGGCCAGGAGGGAGAACAGTCCAGGATTTTTGTACATAGTTTTCCCTGTCGATTGTTTCAGTCAAAAACCCCTTTAACCCATCCAAGTTATCACCCCTAATAAAACAACAAAAAAAAGTCCAAAGACGGTTTCTTGTGTCTGGAAGCGAGTGGAAAGTACTTGTTACCGGGCTGTGCAAGGATACGGGAACCATTTACCAGCAGCTCCTGTGGGGGGAGTGATACATATGTATTTTAACTGTGTATAGCTGGAGATCTAAATGACTATAATAACTCCTCTCCCATTAAAAGAAAAAGGGTAAAAGTATTAATTTTGCATATTTAGCAATTTAAACAGCTTCTTATACCTTTTTTAAAATTCTGGGGCTTACTTTCGTAATAGTGTTCTCTAAAAGTAAAAATAATATTTTGCACAGTATACATAAATGCATACATATTGCTCCATTCATGTTAAAAAAAAAAGTGAATATGTAATGTATTTAAATCTAAATATAGAATGTTTTCTGTATTTTTTTTAAACCAGACAAAAATATTGAAATACAGTACAAACCACATATCAACTGCAAGTCACCAATTTACTATAATAACCACAAGATGGCACTGTTGCTTCACATTCAACTTCTTCTTTCACTATTGAAAACAAAGCAACACTTTTATTAGTTTATTCCTATGTTATGATTTAAACTAGAAAAAAAAATAAGTTTTCAGGACTTCTTCCTCAGAACATAAAGAAACCAATAAAAATGCTTTCAAGCAATGAAAACAATGTTTATTTAGGAACATTGTAAGCAGCAAAAACAAAAATGGTTTCGACATCCTTACATTTATGTCAAAATTATTGTCTGAGTAGGCCATAGGGTAAAGAGACATCATCAATAGACGGAGTGAATAAAAAAACATCTAAGAGGTACTTGAGCTTTAAAGTGTTTGTTACCTCAGCATTTCATATTCTTGATATGTGCCTGCTGTACCATGTACTTGTATGACAAAGTATCCTGTTCTCTTTGTTTTGCTTCCTTTGTGTGAAATACCTGGTGTTCCTGCCAGTCCCTCTACTTTCCTGTTAAAAACTGACCACACTAAGCAGGAGAACACACTGTGTTCACACTGTGTTCAGTTCTCTAGGTTTGCTGAGAACTCAGCCTGCTTTCCAATGGTTCCGATGGTTCCAACGGAAAAAGCCCGCTAGAGCCCACACACAATCGGAATTTCCGACAACATAATCCGATCGGACTTTTTCCATCGGAATATCCGACCGTGTGTACAGGGCATTAGAGACCACTCTGCAGAAACTCCAAAATGTTAGATACTGAAGGAGATCTAAGATCCCAACCCCTTTCTGTAGTATTCCAGATCTGGTGATAGGTTACATTCGTGGACCTCTTACGAGCCTGTAATAATGTCTCCACTACACCGCCCGAGAGACCCAAACCAGTTAAAGCCTCCCTCTCACTTCCAAGTTATTAACTTCGTCCTCCTGCGGTTCGGGTGTCAGGCCCCACTCCGCAGAAGGAGATTTTGACAAGGAGGCAGTAGGATTGGTGAGCCTAACTTTATCCTTTCGAGCCAGAGGGAACCACGGCTCCCTGAGCCAGTAAAGTAAGACTACTATTGCTGTGATCCTTTCTCGCTGAATCTTCAGAAGGATTTTGAGAGCCAATTGAAGCGGCAGGAACACATACACCAAGGGGGAGTTCCAAGACCTGGACAGAGTACCCTGACCCAATGCCTGTGGATGCCAGGTCTGGGAGAAGAAGCAAGGCAGTTGACAATTCTTCTCCAATGCCATAAGATCTATCGATTGAGGCCCCATTCGCTTTGATCCTCAAAGCCTCGACTCAAGTGATCTGCTAATACATTCCCAGGCCCTGGGAGATAAGATGCTGTAAGAGAGCCGAGATTCTTCTCTGTGCAAAGGAAGATTGACATGCCACCTGAAGGAGAGGGCACGTAAGCCACCATAGTTGTTGTCCAAAGAATCTTGACAGCTCAACCTCGCAGCATAGGTTGGAACGCTAAGAGAGCGCGTCTGATGACAGCATCCAATCCCAGGTAATTTGAACTCTTCGCCCCACAAAAGTTCCATTGGCCACAATACATAAAGATGGTACACGCTGGCTGCCACAGTGTGCACAGCCAGCATGTACCATCTTTATGTATTGTGTTTTTTTATTTTGGCTTCTAGCCAGTGAATCTATGACATGCCATCCTGGTGAAGTGAGGACCTGACGGTTCGGTATATCATCCGAGGAAAAGGCCCCGGCTGGGTAATAGCCACAAGCGTCAAAGCACTTCTGTTTGGTAAGCGCTTATTTCACTCGGTGGTGGAATGCACTTGATAAGGTCACTACTACTGTGGAAATCACCCTCAGCTGTCACTCTACTAAAAGGAGTTTTGGACATTATTTTATAGGAACGTCAACCTTGCCTTTTTTCACAGGGTTTCTTACAGGCATTTGTGCAATCATAAGGACATTTGTTTTTTGAATCACTGATTATTATACTATAGGAACATTATTCTTGTTTTTCTTCACAGGATTTTTTACAGGCATTTGTGCAATCATAAAGACATTTGCTTTTGTTGATTTTTTCAATTTTTTTTACTTATTATTATTTTTTCACAGCGCAACTTTTACTTTGAACATACTGTAAAATGCATTCATTATTCCCAATTTGCATGTTCTTTACGTAAAGCAATAACAATGGAAACAAAAAATATTTGAAAGATTGGAGGGAGGAGAAAATATCATAGCCATCATTTGTTCTTATAAGATGAATCAACCATCGGCACAATTCTAAAGAATGAGGACAAGATCATGAAACATGTGAAGTCTGCTCTGCCAATGATGTTGACAATTATATCAAAAAGTGTGGAAAAGTAATGAAGGAAATGGAGAAACTTCTCAGCTTGTGGATGCAGGATCAACATCAGTGTCAAGTCCTGCTCAGCCTAATGCTGATTCAAGAAAAACCTAAAAGCTTCTATGAAGAACTGAAGAAAAAATGTGTTAAAGAATCAGAGGGTGCATCTTTTAATCCCAGTCATGGCTGGTTTAATAGGTACAAGGCTGGAGTCAACCTTCTCAACGTAAAAGTAAGTGGTGAGGTAGAGAGTACAGATGTGGTAGCTGCCGAGGAATTTCCTGATACGCTTTAAGAAATTATTGATGAAGGCGCTTATTTACCTGAGCAGGTTTTTAATGTAGATGAGACAGGACTGTACTGGAAAAAGATGCTAGACCGAAGTTACATCAGTTAAGAGGAAAAGTTTAATCCAAGCTATAAAGCAGCAAAGGACAGGGTAACTCTGTTGTTTGGTGACAATGCTTTTGGCTATATGAAACTGAAGCCTCTCTCAGTTTATCATTCAGAGAACCCAAGAGCCTTTGAAAAAAATAGCCAAGGACTCTCTTCAAATTGTGTGGAAGTGCAACTCCAAAGCCTGGGTTATACAGGCCATTTCCCAGGACTGTTTTTTCCACCACTATCCCAGAGACAGAAATATTGCTTGGAGAAAGATGTCCCATTCAACATTATTTTGTTGCTTGACAATGCCCCAGACGACCCCCCATTCCTAGTTGACTTTGATCCCAACATCAAAGTAGTGCATCTGTCACCCAATACTACGGTACTTATGTAACCTATGGACCAGGGCGTTATTACAACTTTCAAGAAATATTATTTGCATCACACTTTTTGTCAGGCAGTAAAGACTATTGACAAACCAGGAACAACCGTCTGACAATTTTGCAAGGACTATAACATCTAGAAGGCCATAAAAAACATTGACTTTGCTAAGCTTGAGGTTAAGACCATAAATATGAATGGGGTTTGGAATAACTTTTGCCCACAGTTTGTTCATGATGTTTGTGGATTTGAGAAGGTGAGTGAGAAGTCCAAATAGATCTTCAGCAACTTAGTGATCCTCAGTGAGAAGCTGGATCTAGATCGGCAAGAGGACAACTTAATTAAACTCATTGATGTGCAAAATTAAGAGCTTACTAATTATGACCTGATGGAATTGGAGACCCAGCAAAAGTACAAAGAGAGCCAAGTGGAAGAAATAACTGAAGAACTAAAGAGGTTCACAACACAGGAAATGCCAAGAGGATTTTCTTTATTTGAGGAGGCACTGTTTGTAAGGCACAGGACCCAAATGTAGAACGGTACACAAAGTTTACAGAAGCCGTTCAGAATGCCATCCCTGTTCACATAATGCCAGCCCCTGTATGCCAGCTGTTGTACTGTACATTTTAAGGTACTGTAAGATTAAAAATGATTCCTTTAGATTATTATTTATTACATTTTTAACTGAATATTTGTGTGATAAGCATTAAAAACATCACTTTGTTGAACTAGCGAACAAAGTTACACGAACGTGCACCCTTCGTAAATATGGGACTTACTGTATTGCATTAACATAGTTAAAAGCTGGGGCGTGTCCAAGATGGCGACGTGAGCGGTCGCATCTCCCACGAGCTCCGCAAACTCCGCGCTTTCCACCCGGATTCCTCAGCGCATACCCGCACCACTCTCGATCAGAGGCAGCTGGATGAGGCGGCACACCCCTCGGGCACAGTCCGGTAAGGGGAAGAAGCTGAAATTCCCTCCGGGACCATAGGGATCGCCGCCAGGCCTAGAACTGGCCCCTCACGTGGAGACACGCGCCAAGCGCTGCACACACATGGCGTCCCAGACTCCCCCAGCAGACCCACCGGACACCAGACCTGGCTGAAGTGATGGCGGCGATCGCCACCTGCCAAGCGACACTCACGGCCAAGATTGAGGAGGTACAGCTGGATGTGGGCCTCATACGGCAGGACATTGATAAGCTCCGCTCCAGGGTAACAGAGACGGAACAGCGCATAGGCCTGATAGAGGATGACACCATGGAGCACACGGCTTCCCTCTGTACCCTCCATACTAAGGTAAAGGCCCTGGAGTTTAGAGCAGAGGATGCCGAGAACAGAAACAGGAGGAACAATCTCCGGATCATTGGCCTGCCTGAGGGGGTGGAGGGCAAGGACCCCACAGCGTTTGTGGAATCCATGCTGAGGTCCCTTCTCACAAATGCGGCCTTTTCCCCCTATTACACAGCAGAGAGGGCACACAGGGTTCCGCCGAAACCGGGTCCTCCTGGGGCCCCCCCCAAGAACTTTTATCCTGAGAATGCTCAATTTCCGTGACAGGGATGAGGTACTGAAGGCTTCCAGGCTACAGGGTGAGCTCTGGTTCCAGAACACAAAGCTTATGATTTTCCCTGATTATTCTGTGGAGACCCAGAGGCTACGCAAATCGTTTGATCAAGTTAAAGGGGCACTCAGAGCCCAAAATATTAAATACAGTGTGATGTTCCCTGCGAGACTTAGGGTCCAGGACGGAGAGACCTTCAGATTTTTCAATACACCCCGCGAGGCCTCATCATGGCTGGACTCCTTGCCTCCACATCGCTAGTCACCTGACTGTGAGTATGTCTTTACAACCTTTACTGCTGCTGTCTGGCAGGGGGGGATGTGTCTGCTGGGCTCCCTTGATTCTACCCTCACTGACTACCCCCACATCCCCTGATGCCCGCTGCACCCCCGGATGGATTCCCCCCTTCGTTTATTGCAAGCGGGCTGTGATTTCCCCCTACGCCGCAGGGCCCTGACTCTCTGAGGCACTACTTTTTGTTTTGTTTTCTACGTCACCATTTTCTAAAGTTTTTTTTACTGATGCAACACAAGGGTTCGGCCCCTGATAAGATCAGGAGACTACCGGGCCGACTCCTTGGGTGTGGCGCAGGCTGACTGGAACTTCTTTTTCCCCTTTTTTTCTTTTTTATTTTACTGAGACTACTACGTTTGCCCACCAGGAGGCGCTATAGATGGCACGAGATGTGGGGCGACTTTCCACCTACTGACTTGCTTATTGAATGCACCCACGTGCTTTGTTACAACCGCAGGAGTCGGCGGGGCTCACTTCAGTGGGACGCTGACGAGCTCGCTTGGACTCTGCCGGAAGCCCCGGCGGGATCCAGTTCGCCTCTTGCACAGGCGACCCCCCTTTTGCAGCTGATATGCTGAGTTGGGACTGGGGAGTGGAAGCTCATCCCAGTTTTGAAGGGATGGGCGGGGTGGGGGGGAATGTTGCCCCTTGAGGGCGAATGTTATGGTTTTAGGTTTTTTTATTTTCATTTTTAGATGTTTTATTGGCTACTTAATGCATATATTTACATCTGACACTCATGCTGAGGTTGATATAGATGCTGGGATTGTCATATCTGGAGATCCAGCACCGGGTCCGACCCCTGCCTACTTAGTCCACCCTTTGAGTCTTATACCGTGCAACTACCATGTCTGCCCTTAACATTATGTCCTGGAACACCAGGGGCCTCAACTCTCCGGTTAAGAGGTCACTGGTCTTCCAGTTTATAAAAGCGTACAACCCTCATGTGTGCATCCTTAAAGAAACCCACCTGGTGGGTAGTAGGACCCTTACTTTGAAGAAACCGTGGGTGGGTAGCCACTACCACTCCACTTACTCCACCTTCGCAAGAGGGGTGAGCATACTAGTTAGTAAATCACTACCCTTTGGGCTCTTGGATCTGGCGCTGGACCCAGACGGGAGATATGTTATACTGCATGCCAGAATTCTTTCCCAGACTTGGTCCATAGTTAGTCTGTACTTGCCCCCCCCCCCAGCCTCTCTGACACTATTGAACAAGATCACGGCCATCTTGGCTGAATATCCTTCTAATCACGTGATAATGCTTGGAGACTTTAATATGGCCCCTGAGCCGTGTGTTGACAGACTGGCGGGTGTGGGCCCTGCCTCCTCCGGGCTGAAGGAGTGGGCAGACACGTATGCAACCTTTAGCGATGACGAACTTGCCACATACCTAGACACAGTAGACGTTCCGGTCCTCACTGACAAGTGCAGAGATATCCTTGACAGACCTTTTACCCTTGACGAGACACTCGCGGCTCTCAAGTCTATGCAGCCGGGCAAAACCCCTGGCCCCGACGGGATACCAGTGGAACTGTATAAACAATACCCTAAAACACTAGCTGCAAGACTCCATGAGATGTTTACTGCAGCTGGAGAATTGCGCACCCTCCCACAGACTATGAGGGAGGCGGTGATTGTGGTCATTCCCAAGCCAGGGAAGGATCCATCTCACTGTACCTCATATAGGCCGATCTCTCTGCTCAATGTGGACGCCGAGATTTTGGCCAAGATCTTGGCGTACAGGTTGAATACTGTAATCACGGCCCTGGTCCACCCTGACCAAACGGGCTTCATGCCAGGAAGGGGCACGGATATTAATCTCAGGAGGCTTTTTACACATATAGACAGGGCGAACACGGAGGGAGAGGGCCTGGTGGCCTCCTTGGAAGCCGAGAAGGCCTTCGACTCAGTCGAATGGAGATACTTGTGGGCGGTTCTGTCCAGGTTTGGATTTGGAGAGAAATTTATCTCCTGGATCCGGATGCTGTACAGGGGCCCCCAAGGGAGAGTCTACACTAACGCCTGCCTGTCAGAATCATTTCCACTGGGCCGAGGCACGAGACAGGGCTGCCCCTTGTCTCCCACTCTGTTCTCTCTGGCTATAGAGCCCCTGGCTGCCTTGATTAGGGCGGATGAGGAGGTCAAAGGCATACAAATAGGGGACATACACGAAACAATCTTGCTATATGCGGACAATGCCCTTCTGTACCTGGCGGACCCTTCTACCTCCCTTAGGAGGGTACTACACCTATTCACCCGCTTTAGCAACTTCTCGGGTATCAGGATTAACTGGGACAAGTCCAAGCTCTTCTCCCTTTATCCTCAGACCGCGGCCCCTGTTTCCCTGACTCAACTCAAATGGGTAGATGAAATTACATACCTGGGGGTTAAAGTGACAGCAGATGTAAGACAATACATGGCCCGCAACCTCCAACCCCTGATGCAACAAACTACGGCCAAATGTGCAGCCTGACGCTCACTCCCACTGTCTCCTGTAGGCAGAGTCAATCTTTTGAAAATGGTGCTTCTCCCGAAGTTTCTTTATTTCTTTAGGAATACCCCAAGCCACATTCCTAAGGCATTTATTGCAAAGCTAGAGGGTCTGGTGGGGAACTTTGTATGGGCTGGGAGACCTCCGAGAGTGGCGAAACAGCTACTCCACCTCCCCCTTTCGGGTGGTGGCCTGGCTCTTCCGAACTTTCAAATCTATTACTGGGCTGCTGTATTGGTAACGGTCAGGTGGTGGTTGTCCCAGCCCAGACAGAACCCAGCGGTTAGACTGGAGGCTGCTATTCTAGGCTCCTACGCTGCACTTAGTAACCTGCCATTTAGAGGCAAACGGGCAGACCCTGCTGTCACCACTCCCATGAAGACAACCATACAGGCGTGGCAGGACGCCAGGAGGATGTACCGTAAACCCTCCCATGTGTCCCCGAACACCCCCCTGTGGGGAAACCCCCTGTTGCCCCACTTTCACTCACTAACGAACCCATCGGAATGGGCCATGAACGGGAATACTCACTTTGAAACATATAACCAAAAGTGGTAAAATAGCCTCCTTCCAGGATCTGAGGTCCTCGTATGCGCTTCTGCAGACTTGGACCTTTCCGATACTGGCAGCTCCGGCACGCTTTCAAATCACAATTCCCCCAAGTTATAACAATGGAAATGGACTCAATTGAGCGTCTCCTGACCTCCAGCACTATGGGCCGACCCCTGTCCTCTCTTTACCTATACCTGATGGTGGCTCACGATGCCAAACTGACCAAGTCATTCGATAAATGGAAAGGCGACATATCTACCCTGGATGACGAAATATTGGAGGACTGTGTACCCACTTACATCCCGACAATGATAGCTTCACGCGACAGGTTTATCCAACTAAAATTCTTACATAGGGCTTATTACACTCCTCAAAGATTGGCTAGGATATTCCCACAGCGTGACCCGCTCTGCCCCAGATGCGGGCAGGAGGTGAGATCATTTCTCCACATGGTCTGGTCTTGCCCCAAACTTCTTCCCTACTGGACGCAGGTGGCCGACGACCTGACAGGAATGTCAGGCACCCGGGTACCCTGAGACCCCTTGACCTTCCTCCTTAGCTACCTGGAGGAGATCCAGGGAGATAGATACACTAAACTGTTCCTCATGTTCTCTATCTTCTATGCCAGAAGAGAGATCCTCCTGAAATGGAAATCGACTGACCCCCCAAACCATGAATCCTGGTGCCGCTCTGTTAATGCTGTACTCCCTCTATACAGGCTTACCTACGAAAGTAGACAGTGTCCGGTAAAATTTGACAAAATATGGGCTAGATGGATTGATGCTCATGGCTGAGTGAACTATGCCTGTTCCCTCCCCCCCCCCCCGCAGAGACATGGTCAGCTGCCCCCTTCTCCGAACCACTAGACTCTGATCCATTCCCCCCCCCCCCAGAACTAACGATCCGTCAAGATATTCGGATGCTATTCCAGATGGGGTGTTAGCTTAATTTAATTACCAAGTATGGCAGATGAAGAGAGCAAAGGGTGCTTTTTACGTGTGGTGGGAACCTGCTTTGATGTGCTGTAATGTGTACAATCCTCATGCTTCAATTGTCTGTATCTGTACAATACTACTTTTCTGATGTGATATAACTGTAAATCTGTTTTGTTTTCAATAAAACATCTCTGTAAAAAGATAGTGCCAAAAAATGCCGCCCTTTGGTACTATCACTCCGCGCTCCTGGATTCAACTCACTTAAGCCCAGATGACAAATAAATAAGTATAAGTATCAAATAATAACTATTGATCTTATAAAAGCAGCTACTATGTAATACAATGAAATCGGTGATAAGACAATATTAAAATCTAGGTGAACCCAACCCTTTCCAAGAGTCGGGTGCTGTCCCTTTAAATATTGCAGCAGCGCTAAATACAGTCCTTTTAAATTAAATTAAAAGAGTTCATAAAAGACCATCATGGTAACCCGGAATAAAGTCTGTATTGGTGCAGTGAAAAAACTTCTTGTAATACAGTGACACAACTTCCACCGGATAATCGTTTTTTTCACCACGTGCAGTTCACACTCCACTTTGGGGATGCACTCACCTGAATTACGATCAATATAAGCATTTCAATCAAATCCCCTGTTCACTGCCATCTCCTCAGCACGTCCACCTCTCCACCGCCTGCAGGTACCAGAGCAGATCCACTCCAACCCAGCGTATGAAGAAACAAATAGTGCGGATAGCGTAGTACAGTTTGATAAAAAAATGCTTTATTAAACATCCAATATTCCCCCTCTTAATATCTGCGTACCACAAAATAAATGATAAAACGCCTTGTATAATGAAAAAGGTGTGCACTCTGCCTGGGCATTTATCATTTATTTTGTGGTACGCAGATATTGAATGTTTAATAAAGCATTTTTTATCAAACTGTACTACGCTATCCGCACTATTTGTTTCTTCATATGCTGGGTTGGAGTGGATCTGCTCTGGTACCTGCAGGCGGTGGAGAGGTGGACGTGCTGAGGAGATGGCAGTGAACAGGGGATTTGATTGAAATGCTTATATTGATCGTAATTCTGGTGAGTGCATCCCCAAAGTGGAGTGTGAACTGCACGTGGTGAAAAAAGCGATTATCCGGTGGAAGTTGTGTCACTGTATTACAAGAAGTTTTTTCACTGCACCAATACAGACTTTATTCCGGGTTACCATGATGGTCTTTTATGAACTCTTTTAATTTAATTTAAAAGGACTGTATTTAGCGCTGCTGCAATATTTAAAGGGACAGCACCCGACTCTTGGAAAGGGTTGGGTTCACCTAGATTTTAATATTGTCTTATCACCAATAAAACATCTCTGTTAAAAAAAAAACATAATTAAAAGCTGATATGCATATCACTAATATTGTAAAGCTGGATCCAAAAAACACTCTGCGTTGCTCTCTGGAAGACGTCACACGACGTGTAGACACCGCCCTATGTATTTGTTATCTGGTGACATCATTAGGGGCATGGCTAGCGACAGTCATCACACTATATATACCAGAGCACCCAAAAAGGAAACTATCCTAGCATTGCATGCGTTTCAGCACCCGAAGCCCCAATAACACACAGGGAAGAAAGTCATACCGGCGCCATATGCGTTTTACATCACAGAACTCTGCCCACAAAAAAACATAATAACAACATCTTGTAGGAAAAAATATAACAGTAAATGTTATACAAATCCTCATTACAAAATGCAAATCATAAAAACATTACAAGATTAAAAAAGTTAGTACCTGTAGATTAATTATCTTCCTTCTACATAACTCTAGTATTGGCTATTCCAGAAAAGGAGACCTTACTTGAATAAATTGTAATATATAAAAAAAATATTTGTCCCAAAATCAGTAAGATATTAAAACTGCATCCCAAATTTTAGGTAACTAACTAGGCCAACATGAAAGGTGATTTTAAAGTGTCTTCAGTGCATAAATATTAATTGACTAATGCCGCGTACACACGAAGGGACTATCCCGCGGGATTATCCGCTGGACCGAAGTCCAGCGGATAATCCCCTCGTGTGTAGGCGCCGGCGGACTTTTTTTGGCCAAAGTACGGCGGACTAAAGTTTCAGGTTTTGTTCTCAAATTATCCGCTGGACTTGGCAGTCCAGCGGATAATCCGGTCGTGTGTAGTATGGTCCGGCGTACCAAAAAGGACGCATGCTCAGTAGCTATTATGTCACGGACTCGCTCGGTCTGGTAAAACTAGCCTTCGTTTTGAAGCTCGCACAATCGTCACGCTGTTTAAAATTTTTTTTATTTTTTTTCTGACAGCGGGATTTGTATGGTATCGTACTTGAAGAATGATTTTGCCTTGCTGCTTGTATATTCACGCAGAGTACTCCCGAACGTTTTTTCTTCAGCATTCTTTAGTGAAGTTATATATTTGTATATATATATATATATATATATATATATATATATATATATATATATATATATATATATATATATATATATATATATATATATATATATATATATATATATATATATATATATATAGATAGATATAGATATAGATATAGATATCCAAATCACCAAATGAAAAATATATCTATATTTCTCAATAAGCGCAAAAAAATATATATCGATATCTACATATATATATATATATATATATATAAAATATATATAGATATATAGATCTATACGTGTATAAAAATAAAATTAGATATATATATATATATATATATCTATCTATATATTATATATGTACATATATCTCTATATAGATATTTTTTATTATTTGTTGGTTATCAAAAGGATTAGTTATTACACATGATACAATTGTGGAGTCAGCAGAGCTTGCCCTTAATTCCGATCTTAAACCTCACCTTTCCAGCGACTGCACTTGCAGTTCCATTGAACTTGCACTTTACACTTGTATTGTCAAATGAATGTTTAGACATGTACCTGCCTACTCCTAAAGAAACTATGTTTTTGAATAACAAGCACGTATATCATTATTTGATGAAAATTAAATGACCATTTATTCTGGTTAAAACAAACAAGGCAAAACAAAATAGGAAGGCAACACTGGAGCCACTTGTAGATTTTGTGAAGACTTTTTGCCCCAACGGCAGACACCAAGTTTGTGAAGCCAAAAATTAAGCTTGGGCACATTTCATACAATATAGGGAGCACAAGAAGATTGACCAGGAATCAGACAGACCAGGAACAGCAGCAGATGACATCTATGTCCCCAAGCTGTGGCACTACAACAGCCTGTGTCTTCTGTGAGACCAGACTGAAGCCAGGCAATCACTTCCGACTCTTCGCACCACGCTTCCCTGCACTCTTCCCTGCAGTCTTCCCTGCACGCTTCCTTGGAGGCTGACTTGTGGTAGGAGGAGGAGTAGGAGGAGGAGGAGGAGGGAGGAGGAGGAGAAGGAAGACGAGGAGGAGGAGGAGGAGAAGTTGGTGTCGGGCCTTCATGGGTCAGGCGGGTGGATTCTCGTAATTCACCCCTCAAACCCCCCCTAATTGCCTCAGAAATTAGGCCCTCACACAGGTGCCGTTGGCCCCTCTCCATTTGCAGCAACCTGCTGGACACGTAGCTGCCATAGCCCTCTTCTGGAAGGGGGGGTTTGTCGAGAATCGCACTCGCCTTCCGAATCAGTTCCAGTGATTCCTCCTCCACAATGGTCATCCTCCTGGGCCTTCTTGGGGGTAAGGGCAGGGGTCGAGGTAGACTTCTTAATTGGGTCTGGCTGTCACTCTGGCTCGTGCTGGGCCCAGCCACCTCCTGGCTCTCGCTGGGCATGTCCTCCTCCTCCTCCATACCACTTGTCCCGGCATCATCCTGGGTCAGCTCATCCTGTGTGCAAATAAAAACAAAAATCAAACACCTGTTTTGTGGTTTCTGGCCTACTCAATCATCCAATTGTAAACTTAGGAACGAGCATCTAAATTTTCCAAAAGATCCAAAAGGCTATCATTTGGACCCCTGCATTTTCCAAGCAGATCACCAATGTTGTCTAACGCTTTTTTTGCCACTACTGGATGTATGTATACACTATATATGTATCGATATGTTGCACCAACACTTTTTAGAAGTGTGCATAATTTTTGTCAGTTTTTTTCACAATTCTGAGTTCAGGGTGTTAATTGTTTCACATTTTAACGTTGACAGCATTAATATTCACACAATCACAATTTAGGCTACTAAATATATACCTGGCTCCAGCTGGGCGCATCAGCCTGCTCCAAGGTGGAGGGGTCTTCTCCTTCCGTGGAAGCCTCAGCTGGGGTGGAGGGAAGAGTGGAGGGAAGAGTGGAGGGAAGGGTGGAGGGAAGAGTCGACAGTGATTCCCTGGGTTCCATCTGGTCACCTATAAAAGTCAGTTGGTTGTAGTACCACAGCTTGGGTACATAAACATTCTCTGCTGCTGCTCCTGATCTGACTGATTCCTCAATCTTCTTGCGCTCCCGCTTGTACATGTGCCTTAAACTTGCAATTCTGGCTTCCACAAACTTGGTGTTTGCGTTGGGGACTTTAGTCTTCACAAAAGCCACAAGTGGCCCCAGTGTTGCCTTCCGGACATCCCTATTGCCATACAAAGGGTTCTTGAGCTGCCACAGGTTGGTATTTTTTCTGTACAGGGCAATGAATTCGGACATGAACTGCTGGTCCTTGAATGGATTCAACTGGGGTGATGACATGTTTGTTTCTGTTTTGTTAGTAATGGCAATACAAAAGACCAAAAACACAAATGTTACTTAAAACGCACAACCAGTTTTTCTTAACAAACATTACACAACACACCCACACACAGGCAGCAACACATCCACACAGGCAGCAACCCCTACACACAGGCAGCAACCCCTACACACAGGCAGCAACACATCCACACAGGCAGCAACCCCTACACACAGGCAGCAACCCCTACACACAGGCAGCAACCCCTACACACAGGCAGCAACACACACATATCCTTAAAAAATGCTGGCCCAAAACCCAAAAAAAAAACACAGTAATGCATCCTAGAAAACACTTACCTTCGTACAGAGCGCTCGCTACTTCCGTTCGGGAACACGTGGGCCCCTCAAACAGCCTTATATACACTGCGCACGCGTCGAAGTCCGCCTGCGTCCTCCGCGTCGCCCGCCCATGACGTTCCTCATGACGAGTATTCCCCGCCCCGCTTCCCCTCGTTGCATTGTTGGTGAATTAATTCATGAATATGGCGGACACATTCTCAGCCAGTAGCGCGGAGGAAAGCCAAGAAGCCAACACATCTACATCCAGCAGCAGATATAAGGCCACCAATATGGCCTTTGAAGAGATGGTGGAGATGGTGGACATCCTCCAAAGGGAAGATTACGACGGGGAAAATGGCCCGTACCCTCGTCCCAACTTGCGCAAGGACAAGATTCTCACTACAATCGTCAGCACCCTGGAGCAGAAATTCGGCGTACGAAGGGGCAAGGATCAACTGCGCAAACGATGGTCCGACATCAAATCCAGGGAGCACGATCAATACAGGAGAATTCGAAAAGCCATCAAAAAAAGTAAGTCAAGCACGTGCGCTACTATGGTTATACTTGATATGTCTAATCTTGCGCAGATGTAATTACCATTCGTCCGTGAAACGTGCGCAGATGTTATTACCATTCGTTCGTGAAACTTGCGCAGATGTAATTACCATTCGTCCGTGAAACTTGCGCAGATGTTATTACCATTCGTACCTGAAACTTGCGCAGATGTAATTACCATTCGTCCGTGAAACTTGCGCAGATGTTATTACCATTCGTACCTGAAACTTGCGCAGATGTAATTACCATTCGTCCGTGAAACTTGCGCAGATGTTATTACCATTCGTACCTGAAACTTGCGCAGATGTAATTACCATTCGTCCGTGAAACTTGCGCAGATGTTATTACCATTCGTACCTGAAACTTGCGCAGATGTAATTACCATTCGTCCGTGAAACTTGCGCAGATGTTATTACCATTCGTACCTGAAACTTGCGCAGATGTAATTACCATTCGTCCGTGAAACTTGCGCAGATGTTATTACCATTCGTACCTGAAACTTGCGCAGATGTAATTACCATTCGTCCGTGAAACTTGCGCAGATGTTATTACCATTCGTACCTGAAACTTGCGCAGATGTAATTACCATTCGTCCGTGAAACTTGCGCAGATGTTATTACCATTCGTACCTGAAACTTG
>CM053031.1:122500355-122510355 GCA_028564925.1 Lithobates sylvaticus
TCATTGACAAAGGGGCTTATTTACTAAACGCTAAACAAGTTTGCCACTATTAAGATGTGCACTAGGACAACATATAAAACAGGCCAAATTAAAAGCCAAACAATACGAAACGACCAATATTTCAAACATAAATAACTGTATTTATTCATTGTAAATGAAAAAGATGGTTTAAGGGTCTGCTGCCATTTCAATGGCCCCCCTACCATTAAAATACTGTAAATAAAGGTCCCGCACTTGCTGGGCTGATTGTGGTGCGGAACCAAGAGGGCGATTATCCAGCCCTGTCATGTTGCCTTCCACTCCGGCCTCAGGGCCAATTGGTAAGGAGTATGTTCCTGAATGTTTCCGTAAATAATTGTGCATGACACAGCATGCAAGAATAATAGTATTGAGTTTGTACTCTGCCAGATGTAGCGATGTAAGGAGCAATCTGAAACGGTTGGCCATAATACCAAAGGCATTTTCCACCACCCTTCTTGCTCTGGCCAACCGATAATTAAAAATCCTCCTCTCAGGGGTGAGGGATCGTTGGGGAAATGGCCTCATCAGATGGTCACCCAGACCGAACGCCTCGTCGGCAATGAAGACGAACGGGAGTCCCTCCACATTATCTTCATCTGGTGGCAGCTCCAGCCCACCAGTTTGGAGACGATGACCGAACTCCGTGTGGTTGAAGACTCCTCCGTCCGACATCCGGCCGTTTTTCCCCACATCCACATACAGAAATTCATAGTGTGCCGACACCACCGCCATCAACACGATACTATGGAACCCCTTATAATTCCAATAGTATGACCCCGAATGGGGTGGGGGCACAATTCGCACGTGTTTGCCGTCAATCGCCCCTCCGCAGTTGGGAAAGTCCCAACGGGCAGCAAACTGGGAAGCCACAGTCTGCCATTCCTGTGGCGTGGAGGGACACTGTGAAGTCAAACAGAAAGATACAATTGAAATTATAAACCAGCCAAAACACCAAACTAAATGCAACAAATTAAAAAACAATTTGGAAGAACATATGTATTTATTTTGTAAATCCTTGAAATAAAGCCAAAAGATTAAGGATAAAAGGGACAAATCTCTGATTGATGACCCCTCTGATGGACCAGAGAAGATAATAATGGGGATGTGGGTGGGGAGTAAATAATGGTAAGGTCACACAATACACATGCAATTAATTAAAGGTGTGTGTGGGGGGGTGGGGATAATTACAAGCTGACCAAAAACACATGATATTAATTATCAGGGGGTGTGGGGGGGGTGGGGATAATTACAAGCTGTCCAAAAACACATGATATTAATTATCAGGGGGTGTGTGGGGGGGTGGGGATAATTACAAGCTGACCAAAAACACATGATATTAATTATCAGGGGGTGTGTGGGGGGGTGGGGATAATTACAAGCTGACCAAAAACACATGATATTAATTATCAGGGGGTGTGCTGGGGGGGTGGTGGGGGGGTGGGGATAATTACAAGCTGACTAAAAAAGCTGACCAAAAACACATGATATTAATTATCAGGGGGTGTGTGGGGGGGTGGGGATAATTACAAGCTGACCAAAAACACATGATATTAATTATCAGGGGGTGTGTGGGGGGGTGGGGATAATTACAAGCTGACCAAAAACACATGATATTAATTATAAGGGGGTGTGTGGGGGGGTGGGGATAATTACAAGCTGACCAAAAACACATGATATTAATTATCAGGGGGTGTGTGGGGGGGTGGGGATAATTACAAGCTGACCAAAAACACATGATATTAATTATCAGGGGGTGTGTGGGGGGGTGGGGATAATTACAAGCTGACCAAAAACACATGATATTAATTATCAGGGGGTGTGGGGGGGGTGGGGATAATTACAAGCTGACCAAAAACACATGATATTAATTATCAGGGGGTGGGGGTGTGTGGGGGGGTGGGGATAATTACAAGCTGACCAAAAACACATGATATTAATTATCAGGGGGTGTGGGGGGGGGGTGGGGATAATTACAAGCTGACTAAAAACACATGATATTAATTATCAGGGGGTGTGTGGGGGGGGTGGGGATAATTACAAGCTGACCAAAAACACATGATATTAATTATCAGGGGGTGTGTGGGGGGGTGGGGATAATTACAAGCTGACCAAAAACACATGATATTAATTATAAGGGGGTGTGGGGGGGGGGGGGGTGGGGATAATTACAAGCTGACTAAAAACACATGATATTAATTATCAGGGGGTGTGTGGGGGGGTGGGGATAATTACAAGCTGACCAAAAACACATGCAATCAATTTAAAAATGAGGGTCAAGGGGGGTGAAAGGGGGGGTGAGTAAAGCTGTACAATGGAGCTGGTAATATACATTTTTAACCAAAGAAAGTGACTAGGCTAGGGGTGTTTAGGGGGCCAAGCTTCCATGCTGGGGAGGTTGGTGCAAGCAAATATGCATGTGACCCACTAAATAATACATTCTTAAAACTATTTCGATAAGTCAAACATAAAATACTAGACAAAAAAAAAAAAACCAAAAAAAAAAAAGGAATAGGCGACATTCATAGAATAGTCCTATCATGGTAATTAGCTAATGATGACATTGATGCACTACATTAACAAACATACAAGACATAGGTAATTTTAAAAGAGAAGACTTACCTTAATGTATTCCTCCTGCAGGACGTGGATAATGGCAGAACAGGTCTCTGGAATAATGAGCCCCAGAGCCTGGGGGGAGATGCCTGTCGTGAACTTGAGGTCCTGCAAGCTTCTCCCCGTCGCCAAGTAACGCAACGTGGCGACTAGCCTCTGCTCCGCACTGATGGCTTGCCGCATGCAGGTATTCTGCCTGCTAATATAAGGGGACAGCGAAGCCAACAGACGGTGAAAAATGGGGTCCGTCATCCGCAGATAATTCCTGAAATCATCAGGATTATTCTCACGGATCTCACGGAGCAAAGGCATATGCGAGAATTGGTCACGCTGGCGCAACCAATTCTTGGTCCATGAACTCCTCCTCACCCTGTTCATGGACCGGGCTCGTGCCAAGGTGCTAACCGCAACACCGAGCCCCTGCACAGCACGAACTCGTTCCCGAGTACGTCCACACTCCATGGCTTCAAAACGGTCGGCTGATCAAACAAACAACTTAACAGAACGCACTGAAGAACAGCAAGGCCTATGAAGAACGACCTGAAAAACAGGAACGAGCGGACCAGAACGGCCTGAGAACAGGTAGGAACTGATCCACACGCACTGAAAGCCAGATACAAACCTCACAAGCACAAACTGAACGGCAGAAGCGAACGAATTAAGCAGAAGTCTGAGAAGCGCGAATCGTCTCTAACCAAACGTCAACTAACACGCGATATACACGAGATTAGCTGACGGGGCCCAAAGGGTGTCGTTTGGGATCTCGAGCTTCCTTTTTCTAGTCCCGTCGTACGTGCGTACGTCATCGCGTGAACCGCCGGACTTTTTGCGTGATCGTGTGTGGTCAAGTCCGTTCGCTTTTTAGTCCGGCGTACCTAGCGGGAAAGTCCAGCGGATTGTTCGCTGGACTTAGGTCCGCCGGCAAAAGTCCGTACGTGTGTACGCGGCATAAGAGTGCTTTCCACACTGATGCAGTGCAATTTGCTCACACTGCGGGTGCAACACAGTGTAACTGCAAGTTTCATGCAGGTTACCTCTGCTTTGCCAAACACTTCTATTGCATTGGGTGGTGTTGATGTATTTTCTGAAAGCACATCAAAAAGCCTGCCATGATGTGCCTAATAATATAATAATGATAGCCTAATAACATTAAATCTTACCCCCAGTTGATGGCTTCGTCTGAACCTAGGTTGGGACCAAAGATTGATATTTGGGCATTCAGATGAGCACTTTTGCCCATTTGGCAGAGCCAAGAAGCATATAGAAAACAGGTATTTCTGCCGCTTCCATATATGACATATTCCCTCTGTCAGCCGTTCCTAAGGACTGCATTCCCAACAACCATCACTGCCAATAGCACTTTGCTTACATGGCCAGGATTCCCCATCCTGGTAAGCAAAGGGGTGGGGATACCAGTGAAATCACTACCCAAATATGGTCACTGGCCATATTTGGTCCATGATGGCACCAGTACTTTCTCTGCCTCTTCTCTTGGATAGCTGATGACAGCTGAGGGAGCTGTCATTTAGTAGGCAGTAATGTCTGGATTGGTCGTGTGCGCCGGGTCCATTTTCGTTTTGATGAGGAGGCAGGCATCATTATTGATGGGGGATTTACAATTGGGAATTTTTTGGATCTTTATTTTTTTATTAAAGGACTTGTCAAACATTTAGTAGTCTTTATTTCTAGGTTCCATTTTTTTGTACTCATCAACATAGGGAGAATATGCTTTGCAGGGGTATCTCTATATTGAGGGATTGTTGCCTGGTATGGTTCAGGAAGAGGAGCCCAGCCTTATCACCCCCTTTTCTAGCCAGCCAGCATGCTTGGATTAAAGGGTCACTAAAGGATTTTTTTTTTTTTTAAATAACAAACATGCTATACTTACCTCCATTGTGCAGCTCATTTTGCACAGAGTGGCCCGATCCTGGTCTTCTGGGGTCCCCCGGCGGCTGTCTCGGCTCTCTCCCACAAGGACTCCACAACTTCATGCGAGCTCCCTCACATGGTGTGGAGTGCTTGCGGGCACGCTCCCATGATACAGCTGGCGGCCGTTGCCGCTCACTGTATCACTCGGCCCCCCAGGGCGCCGAGTCATTGGATGTGATTGACAGCAGCGCGAGCCAGTCAACGGCCAGGGTGAGCGACGAAGAGGACGTCGGGGGCGAGCGTGGGACATTCGAGGGGTCAGGTAAGAAAAACGAGGGGGATGGGGGGGGCCGGCATTGTCAGATGTTTTTTCACCTTAATGCATAGAATGCATTAAGGTGAAACAACTTTTACCTTTACAACCCCTTTGGATTGTTATGGATTGTTAGGAGGACCATGTGCTCCTTTTTTTTGTGTGTGAAGATCCATCTTAAAATCTATTACTATGGATTTTGCTGGGTACCTGGGGGGCCTCACACAGTTTTACATCTTTTTTAATACATTTTAAATGACATTGTATTCCCAGATTATTTTTGGAAAAAAAAACAGCACACAGTCCCCTCCAAAGGCTATTTAGCCTGGCATTTTTTATTTGACAGATTCAGCTCCAATTGATGTTAATGAGGTTCAGGTTCCACAGGGGGGCACTCTTTACATCTGGAGGAAAATGATTTAACCTCCAAATATGGAGAGGCTTTTTCAAGTAAGAGCTGTGAAAATGTAGAATATACTTCCTCAAGAGCTGGTTCTAACCAGCTCAGTAGATTGTTTTAAGAAAGGCCTGGATTCTTTCCTAAATGCACATAATATAACTGGATACTAATATGCATAGGTAAAGTGAATATCCAATTGCCTCTTGGGGGATCAGGAAGTATTTTTTTATGCCCCTGCTAGAGCAAATTGAACGATTTTATTTTTATTTATTTTTTCTTTGCCTTCTTTTGGAACAACTGTGGTTATTGGATAGTGTATATAAAAGTTTTCTATTTGTGTGTGTTGTTTTTTTTTGTTTTGTTTTTTTTCACTGTTGCTTAAACTGAATGGATTTGTGTCCTATTTCAACCAGAATAACTATGTAACTTAGAAGTCTTAGCCATACAGTTCAACGTGACTGAAAATTTAAAAATGTCCCTATCTATCTCTACTCTCTACAGGCATACCTCCAAAATGTAGTAATGAATTTTGGGTGTTCTCCAAATTCTGGCTAACCCCCAGATTTCCAGTGCCTCCGACATGCTGCAAGGCATGTACAGCTAAGTACGGCTCCCTCGAACCCCAGCCTTTCCCCCTTTTTATATTGCAGGTGGGAAGGCTGGATCCAAAAAGCACAGAAACAGCAGCACACACATTAACACTTCCCCCCCTAGCCTGGGCCAGCCACTAACTGAACTAACATTTCTGTAGGCAAGGTCTGGAACTCGCTGGTGAACAATATTAAATCAGGCTATCTGCATACGATATATTGCTGTCTCACCCCATATCTACCTGACAAATTTATTCTAAGTACTCTCTGAGTTTGGCTCTCTATCACAGCTGTTTGTAAATGAAGCCAAATCGAAGGCACTAAAGAGGTCCGGGCTCACTATTGCTTTGCTTGGCCCTTTTCAATTCCCTACTGGGGAGTTTACCTGACCTCTACCTTTGACTCACTCTACCTGCCAATTCGCTCCCCTCTCTTGTTCAAGGAATTGTCTGATCTTCTTGCTTCCTGATCCTCCCTGTCGATATCTTGGTTTAGGAGAATTCATGTCCTTGGTATGACCTACCTTCCAAAGCTTCTATACTTTTTTAGGGTTCTGCCTATCCCTGTGCCGAACCACATTCTGCAAATCAAAACAGCGCAAACTCTTGTGGTTCATTTGGTACTCCAACAGACCACACCTACTGGCTGCAGTGCTTTATCACCGGTGATTGGCAGGTAGCCTGGCAGTTCCCAACCCTAAACATTGTTATACTGCGGCACAACTAGCACTGTTTACCTCCTTCCACACAACATCTTAGATACCCATCTGGGTGCATTTGGCGATCTCTGATTGCTCCCTTTCCAATTGAAAACCTTCTCTGGACACACTCCACGCATCACCATCGGATCCAGGACCCCTTCTTACTTCACGTCCTACATCTCTGGGGCTCCATGAAATACTCTGGCAACCTTATTTCTCCCCACCTCTCCCTGCTGGATATTCTTGATATATACATATATATATATATATATATATATATATATATATATATATATATACCTTTCTCTGCTCAATTTTTTTCTGGCTTTTGACAACCCACCGGCTTTTCCCTAGTGGCGTAGCAAAGGGGTCAAATATGTTTACAAACTCTTATCAGTGGATGGCATCAAATCCTTCAGTTACCTCTGGGAACACTGGCACCTACCGACCTCGGCAGCCTTCTGCCAAATCCAAATCATGCATCATATCCGTGGCCTTCTTAGGCACCAACCCTGGGCCCTCTCAAACAATTGACCTCCTTTGAAAACAGTTTTTCGAAGGACCCACACTCGAAGGGGCTCATGTTGGAACTTTATTCTTCCTTGTATCTACCTTAAGCAAGACTCTGGATCAGGCAGCTTGGAACACTATCTGGCTAACCTCCTCAAATTGTTCCTAGAATATCCTCGCCTAAGAAGAAAATGCATTCAAATTGCTCTCTTGTTGGTACATGACCCCCTGATCATTTATCCCACTTGGTCCCTGGCGTGTCTCCAATGTGTTTTCAGGGTTGCAGAAAATGTGGTACCTTACTCCACATCTGGTGGACCTGGCCCAAGGTTATCCGCTTCTGGACCCGGGTGTATGCTATGATTACAGCTATACTGAGCATCTCCTTAGCCCCTAATCTGTAGGATGCCTTACTACACAAACCTATTATGACCCTACCCAGGACCCAGAGGAGGTGGGTGTGCAGCTCAACAGACACTGGCCAGTTTCTTAATATATCCAAGGTTAAACAATGACTTATGGGGGCTATGGTTCATGAGAAGCTCATATCTATCTTGAGCAACACACATGCTACATTCCTAAATGTGGAACCATGACTCACATTTAATGACAGCCTAAACCTGGACCTTTTCCTATTCTCTACGTAATGTGTTGTCTGCAGCCTTAAAAGTGGATGTTTGGGTGCACCCTGCAGGGTTCCACTTTCTCCTCCATCCTCCATCGATCCCCCCCCCCCCAATCACCTTTCTCTGCTCTGTTTCTTTCTCCCTCTTGAACATCTTTCTCTCCTTTGCCTGTTAATTAATGAGGGCACTTAGGCCACTTGTCCCTTCAGGGCTCTGTATATGCATTGGGTGTGGGAGACAGATTATCTAGAAAGTTAAGCCATTGCTTGTTGACTTGAATAACTGTTGGGCCTATGGTGTCAGCGGAGAGAAGAGAGAGGCCTGACACAAAGGGAGTTATTCCATTGCTCGCCTCCTGTCTGGACTCATAGAGCCAACCTGAGTAAAAGTAACCAATCCAATTTAAAGTGTCATATTGTGCTTTATTTACCATGTAAGTGTGCCTCTGCTCTTGGGGACATTCTTGGGTTTGGAATCCCCTGAAAGCAGCTTAAATGTAGGATTTAGAGCTATATTGCTCTTAAATCTCAGTTACTGCTCTCTAGTTGATTACCTAAATATATATTGTTATTGTCTGTTTGTTCTTCCACAGAAATATTGCAGTAAAGACAATTTCTGTGTTTTATCATAACGTGTGTGTTTCTCATTGGTCATTGCACTTACCCTATTGTCAGGTGTGCCAGAGGGGGCCGAGGCTGTTAATAGGGTTGAGAGGCAGAGTAACGGACTGAACTAACTTAAAGAGGAGTTCCCCTTAAATAAAAACATTTTTAAGTCAGCAGCTACAAATACTGCAGCTGCTGACTTTTAATAATCGGACACTTACCTGTCCCTCGTTCCCCCCTCCGCTTGTCGGCGCCGGCATTCTTACTTTGGGCACCCGGCTGTGGCTTCACAGCCAGGCACCCACTGCGCATGTGCGAGCGGCGCCGCACGCTGTGATTGGCCGTGCAGTCATCTGGGACCTGTCGCGTGTCCCAGATGACTGACAGAATGGAGGGAGCCCTTCCTGCGCCTAGGGGAAGTGATGTCACCAGCCCAGGCACTGAAGGAGGCAGACTACGAGGGACCCCCTGGCAACAGGCATTTAGAGGTGAGTTAAACTTTTTTTTTTCCAAATGTTTGTTTTTATTTTTTTTTAGGAATTTGAATCAATTTTTTTTATTTTTTTTGAGTGCAACACCACTTTAATGATTAGCATTGACTTTTACCATCTACTGGTCATTACTCAGCAACATAGGTCTCTGCAGTTACTTAGCTGTACCATAGCTCCAAACTGTCCCTGATTTCGAGGGACTGTCCTTGATTTCGAATACAATCCCTTTGTCCCTCTTTCCTCCTCATCTGTCCCTCATTTTGGTCTGATCTATATAGTTGTATATAAAATAAGCGTTTCCCGGTGCTAAACCTTTCATCCAATTTCTCTGGAAAGTACTGTTTTCATATATATATATACACAGTATATATATATATATATATATATATATATATATATATATATATATATATATATATATATATTAGGGCTGTGGAAATTAAAGATTAATTCCTTGATTAATCGCTAATTTTTTTTGATCGATCAAAATTATTTTGATCGGTACTCACCTCTCTGGCGGCTTCCGGGTTTTCAGGGAGTTCCATCGGAGATCCGGTGATGTCACGGACATCGACATCACCGGACTCCTCCCTCCTTCTCCAAGTGCCTCCGTCTGCAAACGAAGGGAAGGGGGGAGGAGCCTGGTGACGTTGAAGTTCTGATTGAAGGTAGCGCATACGGGGGAGGAGCTACGCATGACGTCACCCGCTGCTGCCCTATGGAACTAACACTATTGTCGGCTTTACATGCTGTGTTTTTATCATCTTTATGTGAGTAGTTTGTGTTTGAACACAAAAATTGAATCTTATACTTAAGCGGTGAGCACTTAGATCTTTTCTTTCTACCCATGACCTGGCATCCTGGCTGAGAAATAAGGAGACGTGAGAGAAGTTTATGGTGTTAACCCTTATGATACCCGCTTGCATGACCACCTGTTTACACAGGTGTCCATGTCATGTGATTAGTTAGACCGGAGGTGGAGGTATTGTCACGCTACTGTGGAAAAAAAATTACTTACGTCAGTGCTACAGTTTGAATTTAAAACGTATTTGTGTGAACTGTGAAGTTAAGTCATGGATTGTGGAAACTAACTAGTGTCGGGTGATTGTATATAGTGTATACCACATTTACCACTGTCTAATGCAGAGTTGCAATGCAAGGAGATCAGCTAAAAGTAGTTGGATCTGTATGTGCGTTATAATTAATCGAAATTAGTTGATTAATCGATTAAAAAAAAAATATTGATGAATCAAACACGATAA